>PVJA010004909.1:0-82536 GCA_004027025.1 Myocastor coypus | reverse complement strand
AAAAATAACTACGATCATGATGCATGCATTTTGCGGCTCCCAAATTCTAACCACCTGCATTTTAAAGTGTTTTCAGGGTTCTAATTGCTTCAAGAGAGAAAGACAAGAAACTCAGGAACAGGATTTCACCAGGGTTATGAATGAAACTAATTCCCTTCTAGACTGTTCCAGATTCTTTTCTCAACCTCCTCTGGAGCTGGCCACTGTTTTTCTAATGGCTCCCATCTTTAGACAACCTCTTCCTTCCCTATGAGATCAATATTGTTGCAATTTTACGTATAGTCTCTATCATCTTTAAAAAGAATAAATACCCAAACTTTCTGCTCCATATTTCCCTGTAGCTACAGCCCTATGCTTTTCCTCTTTAATCTAAATATCTTTTAAAAGTTGTCCATATACCTGGTCTCTCTTCCTCATCCATTAATTTTTAAATTTCTCAATTAATTTGTAAATGTGCTTGAACACTGTGAATGTCTCTAGCTTTACCAACACCCAGATCAGCATATACTGAGGGCCTTTTTCAATTCTTATCTCATCACTGAAGTGCTCTCTCTTCATCTGAGAAAGCTTCACCATTTGTTGTCCCTTAGGCTGCCTCTCACCACTCTTCCTGCCCTATTCAATCTTCCTTATAACTCTATCTCCTCCTCCCTCTATCCTCATCTCAATCTGTCTCCCTCCCCACCACCCCCGACAGCTTTAAAAAAAAAAATTCTTCAGGGTTTTTTCCTCACTCCCCTTTTCTTTTTATTATATAATCTTTCCCAGATAGGCGTCATTGACAACTACAATTTCAACAACCTCTGAAGCAGACAACTTATAAGAACACAAAGATATTTTCTTCTCTCTTGAAAACCTAATCAACTCCTCCACAAAACTTGCCAAAATATGTTGTTTCCTGCTTGACTCCAAAACAAGCATAAAAAGTGAATATGTTCTTTATTTACTTTTAAATTCCTACTGTCTCACACAGCCCTGGCCAACTAGCAAGCACTCAATAAAACAGGCTAAGGGAAGGGCCAAATATAGAAGCAAATGAACCTATAATTTTCAAAGACAGGCTACAGTAGGGGAACCATGCTTTGTCTCTTCTATGTTTTTCTGTTTATTAAAATAGTTACATGCATTTTCCATTTATGCAGATCCTTACAATCACCTTTTGAAGAGGCCTTCCTTGAGAAACTCTGCCAAAAAAGAGTACCCATTGTTTCTTCTTAGTTACTATGTGTGTATGTGTGTGTATGTGTGCGTTGAGGTCATGATTTAGCACTACTTAACATAATTGTACATGTGTGCTTATTTTAAATGTCCCTAGATTCATCACATGATGAAAAGTAAGCAGACAGAGAAAACAGTACTGTGAAAGTACTTTTTTGTATGGGGTGGGGGTATGTTACCTTTATTTTATTTTATTAACTTCAGTGAGAAAGAAATAGTAATGAAACAGTTTCAAAACAGGTAAGTAGGACCATTAAAATAATTAATACATTGTATATTGGTTTTATAGTATTTATCCAAAATACAAGATGCAGATATGATATCTTGTTTAAACACTGTTTGTCCAAATCTTTCTTTTCATTGAACTAAGAGAAAATAGCTGGATATATATCCTAACTATTTTGTCACTACAAAATGGTCCTTCATTTATATCACATTCTTGTTTGTTTTGTCAGAGATGCATTTTTCCTTAGCCATTGAAATATTGTAGGTGATGAATCTAGCAAAATAACACAATATAGTCCAATAGGCCGTAATATTAGTGGGCTATCAGTGGAACTGCCAAAGTTAGAAGTTATTGACTTGAGCTATTTACAGCTCAACATATTAATATGGCTTTACTTTTTATACCTCATGGTTATACTTTTCTGCTAAATGGTTAAGACCAAGTTAAAGCAAGACCCATATAACAACACTGTAACTTTTGTATCTGACAAGGTCAGTCAAATCATCTGAGGATTTACCCTGAAACCATGTACAGCAGTTTGTAGACCTTTTGTCAGTGTCAGCCATCTGGATGAGTTACGGTCAATGCTCTTGAATTTATTCTCTATGAAAGCCTGGGAGAATGTTTTCTCTCTAGGTGACTCTCCTTAGGCACACTATACATGATCAATCACTTTCCTCTGTGGCCTTGTAATGTCCTTGCACAGAAAATTTGAGACACCACTGAGTTTCAAGATATTACAGAACAGATTCTCTTATGTTCTGAGACCTCACTGACATTGAAAGGTTAAGGGAAAAATATTCCCTATCCTAGTAAACCTTTTTCTCTAATTTTTGGTCTATGAACTTAAGTTGTTAACGATCCACAAGAGAAGCTTAGTGATACTATTACCCTATAACGTAAGCACTTGAGCTTAACATCACTGTCTTTCTGAATATCAAATACCTCAAACATAAAATGGAACAGATATTTTCCAACAATTGGAAACTTTAAATATTCTAAACTTTAAACCTCTATATAATGTGAAAAAATACACACTTTTACACAGAAGTTTACACATCTAACCATATACAAAAGTGTAGCAGAACAATCCCATGGCATTTTTTCCCTTGTCTCTTATTCTCTTTTATTATCTTTTTAAAAAAAATTTACTTGAGAGTATAGCAATAACTGATATGACATTAAAAGCAGTATGCATTTAGAAGATCATAGTGATAGATATTCCAAGCATGGTTTTAGTACTACACATTGCTGTCCTCAGAGTAGTTGGTTAGTTCACAGATATCAGCATATATGGTTAGTCAAGGTGAAAATTCTGCCAATTAACTGCTAGTTTCAAAAACTGGTGGAGATTCTTAAGACCATTGTTTTAACACACTGAGCCTGGGCCAGACCTGGAGGGTCCAGGAGCGGGGAGTAGAAGTTCTCACACATGCCAGACCTGGGATGGGTCTGGGTAGTTTATTCTTGGCACTAGTTAGTTATGGTAAATTAATAATGAAGTAGGTATTCTTATTTCAATTGTGAGAAGCCAACATACCCTTCATTACCAGCATTCATAAGAATTTTCTCTGTCACACCCTCTATCTTAGTTACTCTTTTCTCATTGCTGGGACAAATACCCAACACACAAGCTTAGGGAAGGAAAGGTTTATTTAGTTCACCGTTACTGGAGGTTTCAAGACACGGACCCCACTCTACAGGGTCTGGAGGAGAGGCTAGGGCTTTTCCACGTCCACGATGATCTGCTTCATGCCACCAGGCAGGAGGCGGAGGCTCATACTGTCAGTTTAACAGTTCATGCTGCTCTGGCCCCGCTCCTTAAGCCATGCCCTGGTCCTCTGGCCCTGCCCCTCAAGCCACACCCTTGACAGCCCTATGATTTACATGAGGCTTTGGGGGGACAACTAGATACAAACCATAAAACTCCTCAATGAACCAGTATGAGCCTTCTGAGATCAGATTTTTGTTTTCATCATGACTTTCTCTTATATTAGATAAATGAAACATGAGTATGGGCATTTGAAAAATTAAGTTTGAATCTATGAGGAATAAGCAAATTACCTATAAGCCACCCCCAAAAGACTAAATGATTTTCTAATATTTTGATATATTTTCTTTCTTCTTTTTCTACAAACTTAAATCATAAAATGTGTTTATAGCTTTACAATTTATTTTTCTTTTTGTATTGCCTAAATATCTATTAAATTGGCAAAATTTCTACATTGGGTCTTATAGTTGTAATGGCAATCACCCACTTCCCTGTCGGGAGCTTACCAGACACTTACTGCCTTTGATCTTTAGCTCTTTCATATTAAAAATGGAATCATCTGATAAACTGACAAACCATGTTTTATGAAATGTGTTCAGTGAGATACTCTCCGTGCACATCTTGTGACTTGTGGGGGGTTGAAGCCCACCTCCTGGCCCTCAAAATTTTGTGCAATGTCTTTCCTATGATTGGAAGCTGGAGCTGGTTACTCAGTGCAGACTGAATAGAACAAAAATAATATGAACTTCACATCTGAGATTCATCGACTCAGACGCCGTAGCTTGTGCCCTACATATCATCTCTTACACTTTGATTACTCTCCCTAACCAAAGACAGGTCCCATCCTGTGAAAAGCTCATTGAGCCAGAAGCTGAGCAAGGTCCTGAGCCAAGTGCCAGCAGAAACTTCATCCTGCCAGCACCAACGCTGTGTCTGCTGATGCATTTGCTGTTTATCAAGCCTTCTGATGTATCCGCAGCCCTCATTCAAGCTTGACTTCAGCCAGGTGAGAGACCTTGAGGGAACGGTGCTCCAGTGACCTGTTATTAGGTTCCTGAACTATGGAAATGGTGAGATTATAAATGTTCACCCATGTAGAACATCTACATTTCGAGGTGAGTTTTAACATGGCTTTAGTAAATGAAAAGTTTCAAATTTTCAAGCTTGGAATATTTTTCAAAAGAAACACTTTTTCCCACAGATTTTTTTTCAAGGAGATATAAAATAGGACTTAGAGGTGAGAAACATATGTAGTGTAGTAACAGCCTAATGAATTTCCTGATTGAATTTCTGAAATTGTATACCTTAGAACCCTATCTTGGGCAGTGCTAGATGAAATAAGATGGAAAAAGTATGTATGTGGAGACAGACTGCCGCTAGGGAGAAGCAGAGAATAGAAGTGCGTAGCCAACACTACATTTCTGAAGAAAATCACACCCAGTAATCCATCCCAAATTTATCAGTCATCCTGGGACAGCATGGATCTGAGTAAGGCCAGGAGATCATACCCATAGCCATCCTTTTCTCAACCTAGACAGAACTTATTACTGAAAATGTAGTGTTCCTAGTTTAATATCAAAGCCATTATAAGTCTTTATTATTTCTCCTGTAATGTTTATAAAATATCGGTCATTAATTGTATTTTGACTTAGCCAATTAACCATTTATTATTAACATTGCAGATTATTTCAAACTCTTAGCATTAAATGCTGTGCCATGTCTATCTTTCTCCTTCTTTCCTCAGCAAAACTTTCTAAAAAGACTTGTTAATTCCAACGTCTTACAGATTTACATAATTTTTTTTCTGTATTGCTAAATTGCTTTCAGAACATTTCACTAATTTCCTTCCACTCCATCAGCAATGTGTAAGAAAGTGCTTCTAGACCTCAAAGCCTTGGTTTTTAAGACCTTATTTTGTAATCTTTGTTCATTTGACATGTGAACCATATCATATCCTTATTTTAATTTGCAGTTCCTTAATTACTAATAAAGTTGAAGACTTTTCATTGCTAATTGGCCTTCTACATTTCTTTTTCCTCAAATTAGCTTACTGTGTCCAGTGTTCGTGAAGATGCTGGTGCATCTACCTCAGCCCACAGGCCAAATAATTGCCCTCTTGTCTGGGGTGCTGCAGTCTCATGGTGAAAAGGGCCTGTGAAAAGGTCACGGAGTATTTCAAGTTATTTTTAATACTATTGTATAATTATCTCCTAAATTTAATATCTCTAGAATGTTTTATAATAGATAGTCCTCAAGACTGCCTGCCATAGTACTATGGAGGGCTCATTACGACAACTGTGCTTAGTAGTTCGTTGCATTTTCAAAACAAGTTTATGAGGCAGGCAGCATTTTCTATCACGTACAGAAGAGAAAACCAAGGAGAAAAGATAATGGAGAAGCAAAACAGGATGGTGAGTAATTTGCCCAAGTGAAACGGGCAAGGACTGCAGCGCTGACCTTTGGACTCAAGCACCCTCTCACGGTATCTGCGAGCTCAGCCCTTCTCCTTCGAGAACAATTCCATCCTCCAGTGGGGAGTGCTGAAGACTGGATTTTTCCAAATAAGCCATCCTCCATTAATAAGATGTCTATACCATTAAAAGAAAAAAGGATTCGCTCTCGTTCTGGTGAGCTATTTTGAAAAAGATTACTTTCAAAATAAGACAGCCTTATTTTTTCTGCCTATAAATGATATACATATTTTGATGTTTAAAAGGTCAGAAGACTGGAGGTATGGTTCAGTGATAAAGCAGGGCTTAACGTTCATGTGGACCTAGGTCAACCCCCCTCACACACACACAGACACAAACTCAGTAAGTTCAAAACAAAGATGATGTACTTTCATTTTTAGAAGTAGAAATAAGAGTAAGCTAAGATTCTATATATTGTCATTGAATTATCCCTGAATCTGACAAGGTAAAGAATGATTAAAAGAAAATTCTACTTGCTTTTTAGGCTTCTTTATTACACTTTGACTTCAATATTTAGGCTTTGCCACGGAATATTTCTTCCAGAGAAAATTTAATTATTTAAGTACAGTCATTTTGATTTAATTGTATAAAGGACTTTAGCTTAATCATGAAGAAGAAAAAAAGCACTTCAAAGCAACACCAATAAATGAGGTGTTTTGTGTTGCTTCTTTACTCTCTCTCATCATCTATTTAGAACAATAACTTGTCCCCTTTACGCTGACAGGAAAGAGCTTGCCATCATATGAGCAAATAAAACTTATGTAGTGAAACATAAGTGAATAAAATGTGCTATATTCCCAAAATTATGCTATTAAAAATACATATTTCCATTTTATTGAATGCTACCTGATGCCCAGTATGGTATCTCAGTTGCTATTTGTGGCTGAGTCACTCAAAATAATGGAATTAAAAACTGAAAGGAAAATCATGCTGTCTTAAGGAACATACAAATTTAATTTTTAAAATTTAAACAACTATAATTTTGAAACCTAAAATATTCTTTATTTGAATATATTTAACCTAAACATTGATTATTCTTTTAGAGTCATTAATTAACTTATGCTTTAATTACCAGTATTACAAAGTGAGGATTGATCTTAGCTGTGTATTTCTGTTCTTAAATTAACACTCACTTCAAATTTCTGTTTAAAATTATACTCCACAGTGTATAGTCATAATATAACCAAATAATGAAACGTAGGCACCTATCTGTGTCTAAACGTGATACAATACACCTAGTTTAAAGCAGATGTGCAAATGATAATAGTTACGTAGAGTGTTTTTTTGTTCAATTTTCAAAGGCGAACTGGTTGAAAAGGAAATATTTTCTGTTTCCATGCCAGTATAGCACCAAACTTCTAATTTACAAAGTGTTTAAAATACAGGCCCTTGAAAAAAACAACAACAACAACAAAAAAATGATGACAGTCAAATAAGTCTGTTATATTGACCTTACTTGACCCCATTTCATTAAAGTGGTAATCAAATATTTGATTGAATTTAAACTATGATCCTTCTTTGTCTGCATTGCTCTTTCCATGCTTATTTTCTCACTCCCTCATGCAGTGTGGTAAGTAATGAGCTGTAATAGAATTGGTTGTTCTATTACAAAGGAAAAGCCTTTGAAAATGGCAGAAACAAGTTACATCCTAATTTCACCTACTGCTCAATGTAATTCTGAACAAATTATTTATCTGTAAGATAATAGGGTCTAACATTATTATCTTATAACATTACCCAGTAAAAATAATGATCGCTAACATCATAACAACTGCCATAGTTTTGTCTATTCTTTATTACCCTGTGATTCTTTTTATTTCATTCATGATTTAAAGGCAATCTGCGATGTGCTTTTCAAACACAGACTTCTGAAAAAAAAAAAAAAAAGATAGCAAAAACAGTAGAAAAGCCTAAATAAAGATAAATATTTTGGAAAAGCTTCAAAAAGAGTTCAATTATTTCCAAAAGTATAGTGTCAGTGAGCAAGTCTTATTTTTTTTTTTCTATTTCTTGTTTTGTTCTTGACTCTGTTCCTGCTTTTAAAGATTTGCTGTAGTTCAATCTAAAATGTCTCCCAGAAGGCTTTGTGCATACACAGCCTTTGGGGAAGAAGTTGGACTGTAAGGTCTGTGAACTCCTCAGTAGATTACTCCACTAATGGGTGCATAGCTGAGTGCGTCCTGAGGAGGAGGAGGAGGAGGGCAGGATCAGATGCTCTGCATCCCTGTGGCATGCCTTCTGAAAGCGCATCTCTGCTTTTGGTTACTGCCTTAGTTACTCTTCTCTCATTGCTGAGACAAACACCCAATACTCAAAATGAGAGAAGGAAAGGTTTATTTAGCTCACAGCTACTGGAGATTTCAGTCCATATTCAGCTGGCTCAAAAGCAGACTGGCACATGGCAGAGAGCAAACTTCCATGGAGACAGGACAGAGCAAGAGCCTTGGGAGAGAGCTAGCAGCAGCTCAAGCAGCTAACTTCTCTTCCAACCTTACACTGAAATGCAAATCACCTGTCCCAGGGGAGAGGCACCACCCATTTCCACAATAATCAATTACAAATTCCCCAAGCTGCCCCTTCACCATTACTGCACGACGCTTTGCTGGGGGGACGTGACACACCTATACACAAACCAGAACAGTTACTCTAACAGGAGCAGCTTTCCTCCACAAGGTCCCTCTGACATATTTCCCCTACCCCTGAAATAAGTTTCTATGGACTGCAACCTCTCAAACTATATGCCAAAATAAAACGTTTCTTTTTGGTGTTATGTGTTGGATGTTTTAGTTATTTTGTTCTAAGATTGAAAGCTAATGCAAGGTTCTTTGTCATGGTTTTTGTTACTCAGAGAAACTGTGTCCAAGAGAATGTAAGTCTTGGTTGCTCCATGATGCAGGGATGGGGGGGGCATGGCAGTGCTTTGGTTACAGAGGCAGCTTGTCAGTCTGTGGAGGCCGCTGTGCTGGGGCCTGGGCGTGGCACACACAGCAGCAAGGCCTAGAGTAATAATGACCTAGTTGGGGGGAGGCTGCTGCCTGCAGCTCACTGCTCTTCCCTTAACTACTTTCTTACATACTCTTGCATCTACACTCTTTGTTGTATGGTGGATCTCTTAAATAGGTTGTATAAGCCCAAAGAACAGGCAATTTTTACAAACTACTGTGTACAGTGAAACAAATTTTAATGCCTTGCTGGTCAAGATGTATGTTTTACAAGTTTTCAAACTAAATTAATGTGCTTTGCAAAAGATAAAATAATGCAAGTCATGGTGGCCCATGCCTGCAATCCTAGCATTCAAGGGACTCAGGCAGGCGGACTTCTCTGGTTAGAGGCCAGCCTGGGATCAAAAATGACTTCAAGGTCAGCCTGAACTGCACAGTAAAACCCTGTCTCAAAAAGATAATTAATTAATTAATCCAGAAAATATTTAAAACAAAAGAGTTCTAAATCTATTGGAGTCAGTTGTCAAGATATTCTTCAAAAGAAAGTCAGACTTTCAGAAAACTCTGCTGCATTTATAGTAAGTCCCAGATGATCCAATAATGCACTACGAAAGGCTCTGTAAGAGAAGATAGGTCTGTAATTTTGAGTGAGAAACTCCAAACTCCCATAAATCTCTGCTGTCTTCCTCATTACTCCAAGGCTTGAAGCATTATGTGCTTCTGTGGAGAGGAATTTGCTCCTTCCCAGTGGAATGATGCCGTCTACTCCAAGCTCAAAGACTGAAACCTTCACAGTCCAGTGGGATTGTCTTCACTTCCATGATGTCTGCTGTGATGTTCTTAATTCCATTTCTCATGTGGGAACACGTCAAATCATCTCTACAGCTTGTGCCCCATTTGATCGGTAATAAAGCAACAGGAACTACAGAGACAGATCCCTGAATCTCCGTGAAGATCAATATACAACCAAAACTATCAGAGTGCCCTACGAACCCTCGTGAAACATGAAACCACAGAATAGTCACTCTGGGAGGAGGCAGCTGCTGGGGCTTCTGCTGATGGTGCAGTCTCCGTTAGATGATGAAGTCCTGAGCATTGTGATAACATAAGACAGTGTTCACAGGCAGAAAGCAGAGGTCACCATGGAAATATTGGGGGTTTGCCCTCTTTCATCTTTGAAGGAGGCAAAACTTCCCAGAAGCACCTAAAAAACTTTCCCTTATGTCTCAGTCCCAGTGAGGCTCTAGAACACCATCTAGAACAAGAGCTATTTCCTTTTTTTTTTTTTTTTAAGAATTTTTTATTTTATTTATTTATTTTTTTTCTTGTTTCAGACCTTTGTTTGTTTATTCACTCATTTTTATGACTGGCTCAACCCGCCCCAAGGGCAGGGCTGGCGCAGCATGTGGTGCCAGGGATTGAACCTCAGTCCCTGAAGCCGCCCAAGCAGGAGCTTTAGGCCACTGAGCCATCCTGCCGGCCCCACAAGAGCTATTTCCACTTACCCTCAAACCAAAGTACTTGGACTGACTTACAGTTACAGTAAAAAAAAAAATATCAGAGTTAAGATAACTTGAATCGCGGTAAAATGCTCTATCCAACTAACATAGTAATTCCAATAAAACTATGCCTAAGTGCAGAGTTTATCTTTTCACAGATAAGATGGTCAAATGCAATGATGCTCAAACACAGCAAACAACTTTCCCTCCTGGACCACAGAACTTATGATCTCTCCCTGATGCTCAGGATTGTACCACATATCTAATGATTAAGACTGCAACATCAACAGGAGCATCAGCAGCTGCCTCCTGCCAGAGTGACTGTTTTGTGGTCTCTTATTTCCGGAGGTCTCTCTATTCTAAGTAAATGAAACTTCCAGTCTCTCTGTTCTAAGCAATTTACTCTTAAATTCGTATAGCATTTCCTATATGACCATAAATAATCTCACTGAAGGGTGCCAGACTGTTACAGTTTGTGTCTATGTTTGTTGTCCCCACAAAGTTTCATGCAGTCATTGGGGCTGGCTTCTAGAGTTTGTGATTAACTCATGATCCGGTGGTGGAATTAAGGGTGTGAGTGCTACACCTGCCCTGGGGTGGGTAGTTTGCAATACAGTATAAGGAGGGAAGAGAGGCTTGCTAGCTGCTGCAGCCACTTCTCCACTCTTTGCTCTTCACTGTTTTCTGCCACCATGAATGGCTGCCCTCTGCCATGTCCCACACTGCCTTGGAGCCAGCTGAGTATGGACTGAAACCTCCACAAACTTTGAGCTAAATAAACCTTGCCTTCTTTAATTCTAGGCACCTGATATTTTGTCCCAGCAAGGACAGAAAAGTAATTAAGACACACACTTTCACATATGTATATATTTTTACATGAAAATCAACTACATCAACTCTTCACTAATATATTGATTTTCAAAATCATATTGAAATATATAAGTAAGAATTGGAGTAGAACCAGGAAAGAAGTATTAGGAGAACTATATATGGGGTGGATCTAAGTGGGACATTATTTAAAATATCAGGCTAACTACTAGTTACATAGTAACAAAATAATCATTACTATTAAGAATATATGAGAATAATATACAAGAACAGTTATTGCAATTCCCATAAATACTCTTTTTATACTAGTCAAATGATGAAAACAAGAAATTGTTTATTCTAGTTTTGCTATCGACTTCTCCAATTCCCTAGTGATGTGTCTAACAGGTTTTATGATCACCTGTGATGTACTGAGACACAAATACATACCTAAAGCAATGCGTGTCTCAGAAACCTTTCATAATGGAATGTTTTAAAGAAAAATTCATTTTCTTATGCTAATGTTAGAATGTGTTTGTTTGATTTCTTTGAGTACATTCCAGCTGGTCTAAGTACAAAACAGTCCCTGAAGGAAGCCAGCAGTAGCTTTAAAAAAAAAAAAAAAAAGAAAAGAAAAGAAAAGCCACAGATGTGATCATCTCCTCATGGAAAATTGACTCTCCTTTGTGTAGGTTTTACTTCTCATGTTGACTGATTTTATAGCTTTGCTCTCTGCCCATGAACACACAAAGTTCTGTGTACTCAAATATTATTTTCTTGATACTGGTATTAATAACAGCAAACGTTTACCCAACACTATTGGTGCAATAATTTATGTTTTTAAATATGATTAATCTCTCTGTTGAATGAACACTCAGTTTAGACTGCCATCATCAAAATTATTTAAGCATTAAGAAAAACAAGTGTGCATTTACACAAAATCAGAATTTTTTTTCCTTACATCAGATGTCATGTTCAAAACCAGGACTGATGTAGAATTTCATGTAAGAATACATCTGTAATCACTGTTTCTAACTCTGAAGCTAAGCATAAGGCTTTACACTGTGCTATCTTACACCCACACATTACAGCTGCCTTGTTCTCCAATTTCTTTTATACTCTCTTCTACCTTTAATTAAAATGCATTAAAGAAAGTAAAAAGAAATAAATGGTTGCAGAAACTATCATTTAAATGGAAATGATTGCTCTAAATGTTGCTATTTAGGAAATATACAGCCTGCTGTAAGCAGCTTTGCAAGGACTTGAAGGTACACAGAGAATAACAGAAGTATTATTTAGCATGATGTTGGGTAGAATCTGATTTTCAGATAAAATCCTCAACATCAAGAGTTGCTCAAACATTTCCTGAATTTTTTTTAAATAATCTGTGACTTCCTAAATTAGAAGATGCACATACATTATATTTTCTGTTGCTGTTAGTAAGAAGGAAAAAAAAAAAAAAAGAAGCCCATATATTTAGCTGTTTAAATATAAAAATGGGCCAATGAGGCAGCTCATCAGGTTGGGCATCTGATTTGGCAAGTGCAGGGACCAGGGCTTCGATCCCTAGTTCAGCATGCCACACCAACCCTGCCCCTAGGGCATGCTGAGTCAGCAAATAAGTCTGGGCATGGCATTTCACGCCTGCAATCCCAGCACTAGGAGGTTGAAAACAGAGGGATCACTAAGAGTCCAAGCTGTGTAGTGAGACCCTGTGGCAAATCCATAAATGAAAAAAAAATCTATCTATCTATCTATCTATTCTTGTTGCTCTAGAGGTCAGAAATATGAAGCAGGTTGCACTAAGGTTAAAGCAAAGTATAAGCAGACTTCAGTTTCTTTCTGGAAGTTCTAGAAGGCAGACAGTCCATTTCACAGTTTCTAGAAACTGATCCCGTTCCTTTTTCTCGTGGTCTCTTTACACTTCAAAGCCACATCATTTCTCTCACAGTATTTCTTCTCACACTCCTCTAATACCCTCCACTTCTCTAGCTGAGGATATTTTACTTGCCTTGGTTTCATCTGCATGAGCTAGGGTGCCCACAAACTGATAAATTTAACTTTATCTACAACATAATTTCCATTCACCTTTTGACTCCTCCCATTCACAAATTGCAGAGATGAGGACATGGGCATTTGGAGAGAGTCCTTATTCTACCCACCACAAGCATATACACGGCACTCCGATGCAGTTTCAACATGGAAATGCTCAAGCATCGATCATCTTCGCTCACACACATAAATGCATTTAAAGATCTAAAAGCACGCTTGCTGTATGCTATGTGGTATGCAAATAAGCCTTAGGATTTATATGTATAAGATAGTGAGCTTTGATAAGTCACGTGTTATGTGCACAAGAGTAAAGATAAACCCTGCTGCTTCACTTCTCTATTATTAACTTACTTTATATTAAAGTTTGAGTACCAACTTCTCCTTCAAACAACAAAGCTAGTAGCTCTATTACTTTTGTATACATGCAATCTCACTTAAAAGCACACATCTATGCATTTGAACAGGTTTCTAAGTCAGCCACATATGAAAGGATTTTTTCATGTTCTTTCCAATAACTTAGCATTTAGTTATAGCCAAATCCACTCTCATGTCATTTTATGAATGAAAAATTTGCTAATCCCAAATTTTTTATTGACCAAGTAAAAAAATAAGGTATCCCAAATCCCATACCTGATCTGATAAGAAGCTTATATCCAGCCCTCCATTTCTTTCTTTCTTTCTTTCTTTCTTTCTTTCTTTCTTTCTTTCTTTCTTGCTTGCTTGCTTGCTTACTTGCTTGCTTGCTTTCGTTTTTCAGAACTGGGTGTCCCTCCATTTCTAAGTCTCAACCTCTTACCTTCCTCTTCCTTATACTACATTTCCCCATACATATCCCATTGTTCATCCTACCCTGCATGTGGTCGGATTCCTTGGGCCATTATGCCACTGTTCTGGGACTAAATTCATTCCCTCTTCCTCTTAAACTCAGCAAATATAGCTTTATGTCCCATGAACATATAGATTTTTATAGTGTCTACTTTGAACTATAAAAATCACCAAGCAGTCACCGGTTCCTCATCCTGACTTCCTTGCTGAGACTATCAGCCAAAGTGTTTACCTTGGAGAGTCTTGGAAATGACAGAGTAGTAAGTGGAAAGGCCCGAGGGACCCCCTTCAGTGGCTACACAGTCTAACAACCACATTGCTGTTGCTGAAATTATTTGTAGTGGCTTCAGAGAGAAAAACCAAAGCCCTTAGACAGCCCCTTTTCCCGTCACTATGTTTGTCTCTTTCTAGAACCATAATCTCCAGGCACTAACAACTGGCCCAGTCCTGTGTCTCTTTCTTCAATCAAAAATTCGTGATGAACCTATGTGTATTACCCAGTGGTAGAATGCTTGCCTTGCACGTGAAATATTCTGGGTTCAAGCTCAAGCACTACTAAAAGACAACGCAAACAGGCTGGCAAGATAGCTCAGTGGACTAATTGCCTGTTAGGAAAGTGCAGGGACACAGTTTTGGCGCCATATGCCATGCTAGCCCCACCCCTAAGCATGCTGACATAGCCACTGAGACCTGGCATGGTGGCCCAAACCTGTAATCCCAGCACTTGGGAGGCTGAAAACAGAAGGACCACCCTAAGTCCCACTGCGGGGTGAGACCCTGTACCAAGTACAATTTAAAAAACAAAAGCAAAACAAAACAAGAACAACAAAACAAAAGTTGATCACCGGCATATTATCTTCACTCTCAGACCTCAAGTCACACTCATAATAAAGGAAATCATTACAATAGTAATAACGGTCGTACATGTGCCAAGAGATTATGAGATTTTAGCTTCCACAAAACCCCGTCAAAGGTGCATTATTCCCATACCAACTTTAGAACAGATGAGTAAACTGAGATTGACAGAAAATAAGTAATTTTCCAACAACAAAATAATATCATTTGAGAACTAATAAGCAGATTTTTAGAACCCAAGTTATAAATTGCTCTGTAATGTTTATTTCAGTGCTACCTAAGTTACAATTGCATTGTAAATAGTGAGTCAAGTTTCCATGAGTCATAACAGGTGGCAATATTTGGATTATTCAAAGAAACATGTTGTGTACCAGGAGAAAGACCTTGAAACAGGCCAATTCATGCCCGGGCACAAATACTTGCTCATGTGGTTCATGTGCCCCAGGAAAATCATGTCACTACTCTACTCTTCCCTGTGGGGTCAGAAGATTGACCCCATATCTCCTATAGTTGAATTTCTTTTCATAGCAACTTTCTTATAATATAATAAATCTCTTTATTCAACTATTAATCAATGCCTAATTTCTCCTCAGAAAGAAATGACTTTCTGCACCTATAAAGCTTTAAAGGAGATTCTCACATGCCCTCAGACAGGGTGGCCCTGGTCACTCAACGTGAAGCCTCTATTCTTCCTGCAATCTGACCTTCTCCATTGTATAGGGGGCTGAACCTCTTTCATGGCGATAAAAGGTTATTTCTTGTTTCTATTGTTACAAGTAAATATTTGTGTGAACTGATACAACTTTCTCAATCATTCATTCATTCAACAATCAGCTATGCTCAGTTACTGTGTAACTACGACAACCACAACCACATAAAATGTGAGTTTGTAGTGCTAAATGTGGTAGAATAATGATTGACCAAGTTTCTAGCCTAATCTATGTCAGAAAGCCCAGTTTCTTCACAACACACCTGTGTAGCAAGAATATCTCCTGGCTTTCCAGAGTAGATCTGGTGCCCCTTTCCCCAACTCACTCTGCCAGTTTCTGCCCATGCATCTGTACTTTCTGTGCCTCCAGCCTTCCCACACAGAGAGGAACCCATTATGTCGTTAGCCTATGTACTCAAAGCAATGTGCCACAAAGCAGGCAGGTGGCACACAGTAAAACTACTTTGGTCATGGCTTGCAGACTTGTGCAGGAAAAAAAAAAATCATAAGAAAAGGATGAAAATAAGACTGTAACAGAGGATGAAAGACTACTTGGGCACATTGAACCTTTTCAAAAAGGAGTTTGCTATTGAACGCTAAATTAATTAGGAAGAAAAGAAAAATTTCAGAAAAACTCATTTCTCTTGATTTGTCAAAAATCAAATTTGAGATGCTCATGACAGTATTTTCCTGAAGCATTATTATTTTGCTTATTTGAAGAAACTAATGATGATGTTCCCCGGAAGCACCTGTTAGGCTCTGCATGACCAGCACGGACTGCACAGAAATAAAGGCCTCATGCCAGGGAGGTAACGGGAGATTAATCTTCAGCTGGAATATTGGAGACGCTAGTACGCCGAGTCAATACTGAGCGCCGGGCTGAATTGGAAGCTTTCCACGCACGATCAGAGTTGTAGTTTTCCCAAGCTGTAGAGGTATTGCTTTCCTTTATAGGCTCCCTGTAGAGTGTGTTTTGCCCTGATATTTGAAATTGATTGTGTGGTTCCATTTCAAGGTTGATAATAAACCCAGTGAAAAAGTTGTGCTTAGTGTAGTTGACTATTAACCTTTCTTCTACTACAGCCTACTTATTTTGCCTGTGACACAAACTCATCCCAGATACAATGTAATGATGACTTCAGCTTAAATATAATTATAGATGAAGAATATAAAACTAGGAGATAAGATGTTTGAGTCTTTGCAAGAGGTATTCTTTATTACGTCTAACTATTAATATTCCTTCCATTAAATAATGTCTATATAAATATATAAGTATCTTGTACTATCTACTGTGTATGGATTAACACATATCAAACACCACATTTCTCATTTCTGAATATAAACATAAACATACTGAAATATTGAAGCAAAATTATTGAGGTCAAAATGATCCTAGCTTGGTATGGTACGGAAAAAGGAATGTAAGTTTTGGAATTAGATAAATCAGATTTGCTATTCTGTCACTGACAATGATTTAACTTCAGCTTCAGTATCTGTGTCCTCAAAGAGAAAAGAGAATTTCTATTCTTTGATTATATGAGGGGAAAACTAGTTAGTACCTAATGATCTAAGGAGACTAGATAGATGTTAAATGAGAGTTCTCTCTGTTTCTTCCTTATAATATAAGGATATGATTTTAAAGGATATGATGAATGTTGAATAAAAATTTAAATGTATTACCATAAAAGACACATTATCATGAATTTCCCTTAAAGTATTTACCCTCACGTTGAAAAATTTATACTATGATCTTTGATGTGTGGAATTGATTCAAAATTCTTACAACAATTTCTCTCAAATAAGAACATCGTGTGCCCTTATACACTCTGTTCCCTAAATCTGGTGCTATAGGACTTCTGACTCTTTCACAAGCTAAGAATGACCATGAAATGTGTAAGTTTTCATTGAATCAGTATAGAGAGGCAGTTAAGACAGCACAACTGTTTGAAAAGTTTAAGGGTGGATAGTGGCACTATGTCATTTACTATAATGTTTGTACTTTTAATTCAAGTATTCATTCTATTTGTTTGATCACACTTGTACAATTTTATTTCAATATTTTTCAATTCTGAGACTACAGAAGGCCAGATTATATTGTCTTTGTCACAATAAATTTCTTTTAAATGACATAGTGACATTTAAAGGTGAGAGGTGAGTTGCTGAGTTATGAAATATATCTCTGAACTACTTATTGTCATCTTAAAATGTGCATCACAGTTAGGTTGGCATTGATTAAAATTCATACTATAACCACATCTACTCTTTCCATGGTGGTTTTTGACAGATTTCTTATGACCCCTTCTACTTCAGGTGGAAATCTAGGAAAATTCCATTGTTGTACTAAAACAAGTATTTATTTCCAAAATATTTGGTTAGCCAGCAAAGCTATGAACTAGCTAAAGCAGGATTTTAGAAAGAGATGTGATGATTATAATAAACTCTCTATTGCACCAAAACCAACATTTATGGGGCTGGTGAGATAGCTCAGCAGACTAAAGTGCCTGCTTAGCAAGCTTAGGCAAGCACAGAGACTGCATTTCAATCCCTGACACTGATATGCCTAGCCAGCTCCTCCCTAGGGCAGGCTGCACTAGCCAGAGTCCAGGCATAGTGGTGAATGCCTGTAATCCCAGCGCTGAGGAAGCTGAAAGGAGGATCACCACGAGTCTGAGCTGTGTAATGAGACACTGCAACAACCAAATCCATTAAAAATAAATAAATAAATATTTTTTTAAAAATTATGTGATATAAGGAAAACATTTTAGTTAGAAATGCCCATTGTTAGACATTATACCTGTGATTATATACTCCAAAGTTTGAAAAGTATCCTCAGAGATCAAATGAGGGTGTTAGACACTAGGGTAGACAGTTTTTATGTTATTTAGACATCTCTCTCTGAAAGAAACTTAGGTTTTTATGGGTGGAGAATAGTCAGCTGGTTGTTTAGAGCAGTATGAAAGAATAGATGGATACCATATCAATATTCTTACTTGATAAGATCATCAAACATTGAGTTTTTCCTAATATTCTTTTTTGAGAAAAAGAGACAACCAATGTAATTTAGCATTAAAAACTAAAGTTAGGAAAAAAAAAAACTGAAGTTAGAAATAGTTCAAAGACCCAGGAGGTTCAGGATGTGGCACTAGTGGTACATTTAGATTCAACCAAGGACTAAAACCATTATCTTTTGAGTTGAACAACAATTTTAAGAATATCTAAGCTTCTAACAGCTAATTAGCTTAAAAACGTGAAAGACAGACCCAGCAAGTATTTGATTACAGAAGTTCTCATGTGTTGAACAAAATATATTAGTTTCTTCTAGTTTTGTCTTTCTGTGATATCAGTAGCCTGCAATCAACTGTCATCCAAAAATATTAAATGGAAAATTTCATAAGTAAATTATTCATCAGATTTAAAATAGGCATCCAGCACCACCACACTGAGAAGCATAGTTAAATCTCCCAAAATAATATTCCATCCCACCTGAGATATAAATCATTCCTTTTTCTGCTATAACCGCATTGTTCACCCTACTTGCCTGTTAGTCACTCAGCAACTATATTTACTTATCAGACTTGTATCACAGCATCAGAGTGCTCACTTTCAAATGCCCTTTACAATGTGATCTAACACCAGGTAATAATGTTTGCATTGTTCATCGCCTTTCATCTCTTGATGTAGGCACTGCATTGTGTGTTAGTTTAGATGCAGATGTCCACCAAAGTTCTCATGTCCTTCTTTCTTCCCCTACCCACTGTGGCTCTACATTCTTCCCTTCTACTGTAAGGAAAGGATCTCTTAGGTGGAATGTCAGAGCACTGTCAGGCTCAGGTCATTTTTGCTGGCTTTGGTAGTTTAGCAATCATGTGACTATAAGCAATAGGAACCCACCCAAATTTGAAAGGTCTTAGGATCATAGGGTGCTATGTTTATTAGGGGATTAGTCTATGAGTTCAGAGGGGACTTGCTATTAACTAGGTGGTGCCTAGTTAGAGGCAGGACACTGGTAGGTTGACCTCAAGTGTTGTATTCTTTTCCCTGGCTCCCTTTATATCCCAGCCATCATGGGTGACCAGTTGTCTCCCAGGGCCTTCTATCACACTAGTTCTGTCTTGGCACCAGCCAACATTAGAATGAATGCAGTGGGAGCTCTCAGGCAAATAAACTTCTCTTTTCAGTTGTGTTTGCTAAAGTTACAGAGGAAAAAACAGCATAGTACTTGCACCAAATTAGACTTTTGGATCAATGGCATTGAATAAAGGATACAGAAACAACCCCATGCACTTTCAACTATTTGAACTTTGACAAAAAGGTCACAAACATACACTAGAGGAAAGAGCATTTTCAATAAACTGTGCTAAGAAAACTGGCCATGGATATTCAGAACATTGAATCTAGACTCCATCTCTCATCATATACTAAGCTAAAACAAAATGGGTCAAAGATCTAAAAGTTCAAACAAAAACAGTCTTCTGGGAGATAAAATAGTTAAAGTCCTTGAAGGCACAGGCATAGGCAAAAAGTTTTCTGAGCAGAATTCTGATTGTTCAGGAAATAGTACCAAGAATCAATATATGGGATCATATAATGTTAAAAATTAAACAACTTCTGGATAGTGAAAGAAACAACCAATATAATGAAGGTATAATCTACAGAATGGGAACAAATACCACCTATTCCACAGATAGGGGATAGCTACTAGAGTATATAAAGAATTAAAAAAAAAAATTACAGCCTTGCTAAACAATTCACTCAGTCACAAAATAAGCAACTGAAATAAGTGTACACTTCTCAAAAGAAGTACAAATAGCCAATAAGTACATAAAGAAATGTTCAATATTACCAGAAATTTAAAAACTCAAAAAATAAACATCAGGTCCAGCGAGACAACTTGGACCAGTGAAATGGCTCAGTGGTCTAAAGCTCCTGCTTAGGCAAGCTTAGGCAACCACAGAGACCACGGATCAATCCTCGGCATCACTATCCGCAGGGCAGGCTGAGCCGGCCATAATACACACACACACACACACACACACACACACACACACACACACACAATATTAAAACAATAAGCAATTCTTACTCCAGAATGAATGGCTGAATGGCTATCAGCAAATCCAATAATAATAAATGTTGGTGAGGTTGAAAAAAAGAAGAACCCTTTTTGATAGAAATGTAAGCAAGTACAACAAATATGGAAATCGGCATGGAGATTTAAAAAAAAAAAAATCCAGTATGCTAATGTCTGTGAAGTAAGCAACTACACTGAGGAGAGCAATGTGTAACATTAAAACCATGCTTGGAATGTCTGTGATTCTGGTCTTTTACGAGTGCTACTTCTAATGTCATATCTGTTATTGCTATGCTCTCTCAAGAAAATGTTTCTTTAAAAAGAGAAGGAAAAAAAAGGTAATCAAAGAGAAGAGAATAAGAGACAATGAAAAATGCCATAGGATTGAGCTATTGCAATTTTGTATGTGGTCAGATTTCTAAATTTCTGTGTAAAAAAATGTATAATTGTTTTATTTTATCACATTCTATAGGAATTTATTAGAATATGAATGATTGATGGAAAATACCAGTTCAATGTTAAGCCTAAGGTGTTTAAAGTTCAGAAAGACTGTAATGTTAAAGCTCAAGTGCCTGTGTTGTAGGGTAATAGTATCACTAAGCTTCACTTCTGGAGGGTTAACAACTTAAGTTTACAGCCAAAGGTTAGAGAAAAAGAAGGGCTACAAGGATAGCCAATATTTTGGCCTTAACCCCTCTAAGTCAGTAAGGACTCAGGACATAAAAGAACTTGTACTGTAACATCCTATAGCTCAGTGGTGTCCCAAATTTTCTGTGAAAGAAGATTATGGGGCCACAGAGGAAAGGAATTAAAAATGTATAGTGGCGTAAGGAGAGACATCTAGAGAAAAAACATTCTCTCAGGCTTTCGCAGAGAACAAACTGGTCAAGCCATGGCCATGACTCATCCAGAAGGCTGACACTGACAAAAGATCTACAAGGTGCTAGTTCCAGGATACGTCCTGAGTGGATTTGATGGACCTTGTCAATACAAAAGTTACTTTTTTGTTATGTAAGTCTTGCTTTAACTTGGTCTTAACTGTCCAGCAGAAAACTACAACCACAAGGTATAAAAAGTAAAGCTATATTAATATGCTGTACTCTAAATGGCTGAAGTTAACAAATTCAGACTTTGCCAGTTTTGCGATAACTCACTACTATTATGGAATATTGGATTATACATACAACTACTTTCTCTTAGTTCAATGAGAAGAAATATTTGTACCAATAGTATATAAGTTATGATGTCTGGATCTTGTACTCTGAACAACTACTATGAAGACAACAATATGCATTGTATTAATTATTGTGGCTGTTCTACTATTAAAATTAATAAAATTAAATTTTATTGTTTTTAAATCCAAAAATTCCATTGCATGGAGCTATTCCCCTTTTAAGAATCTTAACAAGAAAATTCAAGTCATCATAGCATAGTGATACGTGAACAACTATGTTTACAGAGGCTCAATTAATAATAGCTAAAATCGGAATTATCCTCTATGTCTATAAACAGGTTAACAGACAAAGAAAATGTGGTGTTGATGTATAATGGCGTATTACTTAGCCATAAAAACATAAATTTTAATAACTTGTAAGAGAATTGATTCATCTTGAGACCATAATGTTAAATGAAATAAATCAGACACACAACCTCAAATATTTCATGGTTTTTCATACACAAAAAGTCAAAGTATGCATAAAGAGCAAAATAAAAGATAACAGGAAGTAGTCAAGAGATGAAAGAAGGAGAGAGCAAGAGGAGAGGAAAAGGATAAAGAATGTGTTAAGATCTGTTTATGTGCATGTACTAACTCCTCACAAGGGGTGCAATCATTATGTGCTGCAAACACATGCTACGGATAAAACTAGGGAACAAGAGGGTGGATGTGTTACATCTTGTCAGTGACAGAAGACTGAATAACACAGAAAATTGGTACCAGAAAAGTAGGACTATTGGCATGATTGTACCCAATCATGATTTTAGAGACTATGAAAGGTGTGGAGAAAGTTTTGAGAGTCCAGCTAGAGAAGTCTTAAAATGCTGTAAAAGGAGATTAATGAGAGATTCTAACGAGAGTTCACAAGGCCAGAATGCTGGTAGGAATGTGGACAGTGAAGGCTAGGCTCATGATTATTCAGTTGGGAACAAGGACTCTATTGCCAATTAGACTAAAATGCATGCATGTTGCATTGCTGTGATGAGCCTGTCTACATTTATCTGTGTCTTAAGATTTTGTATGAGGCCATAGGGGTAAGATGGCCCTACACCTTCAAAGTTCATATCTCACACTAACTTGCTCTGAATGTTGGATATGGAGATAAAAGATTTAAAGTTTACCATTTTGGCTGTCAATCTTGCCTTTGATGAGATTTCTTTCTATTCCTTTATTATTTCATTTTGGAATGAGGCTGTATATATTATGCCATTTTATGTGGAAATATTTAACTGTGTTTTCATTTTCACAGAGGCTCACATAAAAGTTTATCTTCAAACTCAGTGGAGAGTTTGTACTTGAGACTTTTCAGCAATGCTGGGGATGTTAAAACTTTGGAGATTTTTAGAGATGGATTAAATGTGTTTTTCACTGGGCGATGTGTAAGTCTTTGTGGAAGCAGGGGTAGAACGTCATGGTTTACATTTAATATACCCCAAAGTCTCATGTCTTTGAAAGGTTATTGGATCCTCATACATTATTTCATCAGCGGGTTAGTCCACTAATGAACTTAGATCTAACTTCTTATTAGGACCTGGGGTATAGTCAGAGGATGATTAACTGAAGCATGACTTGGGAAGAGAATGTTCTTTATCCTGATTCCTCCCTTCCTGGGTCATGACCTTTCACCATGCATATTGTTATGCAACCAAGCACCCAGGCATTGAATTCTCTGAAAACTCTAAGCCAAAGTAAAATGCTCCTTTACATTTCAGGTATCTGACATTTTGTCACAAAGAGAGAGAAGTAACTAATACATATTATTTTACATATCACAAGAAGGATGCTTACAATACAGTAAGAGATTTGTTGAGAGGGAAGCCATACTTACATAAATTATAATATATTATTAAAATTGTTTGCAATTATTTTTAAACTTTTATATGTATAGTTGAGAAATTAAACTTTGTCACAGAAATATGTTCATAGGTAAAGAAACTTTAGTATAAAGTTTAGCATTATCCATGGTTTTAGGAACTTACTGATAGTCTTGAAAAGTACACCTGATTAATAACTAGTGACCACTTAAATACATACTCAGGGCTATTGCATATAGAAATATCTTGACATATGTAACATGAATTTTTACATTAATATAATCAAATCATTTTATGTATCTCATTCCTGGTACATATTTGAATTAAATAATCATAAATAAAGCTTTCAAGAAATGACATAATTTAAAAAAATAAATGGGTAAAAACTACCAATGAACTAAATTCAATGAGACATCCTTTTATGATAATCCTTCATAGTCAATTCTATGCCTTTCTTGTACTAATATATGCATCTTTGTGGATTTTTATCAGGACCAGAGCTTTAGCATGCAGAACTAACATGAGGTTGACTTTCAACCCTATCCTCTTACATAGCTGATTGTATTCCTGTCTAGATTTTCTATCTTCTTAGTCTCAAAATATTTTTTTACATTAAAATTTTATGAGTTAAGGAAAAAACTCAGAGTACAAAAGTAACGTTTTTTCTGAAGGAGTGAAATATTTGCATAACCTAAAATAAAATTCAAATAGAAACTGGTTTGACAACTCAGACACAAAGGCAGACTTTATAAACTCAAGACTGAGACCACAAGAAAGGGTAACTTTTCTGTGTTAGCCTTGGGTTCCTGTCATAACATCTTTAAGTCTTTTTTATTTCATGAAAATTGTATAGTTCTTTACAAGTTAAGCACATAGGCTTGATTTTATAAGACTGATTTTATAAGAACCAGTTCTCTTGATTCTGTCACTCTGGTGTGTGACCTCAGCCACTTTCCCTCTTTAAGCCTTAGTTCTTGCATCTGGAAATCATAGTCATAATAGTACATACTCCTCATAATGCAAGAACTAAGTTGGGCAGTGCAAAACCTGATGATTGACACATAAAAATGTACATAGCTTCTTGGATCCCTTACCATTTGTCTTAGTCTATTACTAACATTATAACAAAATATTTTAGGTTGAGTAATAGGCAACAGAAACTTATTGCTCGTACATCTGGAGCCTAGGAGGTTCAAGACAAAATCAGCAGTAGATCTGATGTGTGGGAAGGACCCAGTTCTCAGTTCTCAAGGGTGGGATCTCCTATGTATTCTCACATGGCAGCAGAAACAAGCAAGTTCTCTTGGGCCTCTTTTGTAAAGATGCCAAATCCATTCACATGGGATCGATCTCACTGTGTGACATAGTCATCTCCAAAGATCCCACTTCTTGGTACTCAGAAACTAGGAATGAGACATTAACATATGAATTTTGTAATAGACTGCATGCAGCACTCTATACATAGTATAGGTTGGTTTCATCCATTTTTTTTCCTTGAAGAAATCAGAGCATTATTCTTGCTTTCAAATCAGTGATCAGTATCATTATCTACAAACAACTTTCTTTGTGGGTTTTTTTTTTTTTTTTTTTTTTTTTTTTTTTTTTTTTTTTTTTTTTTTTTTTTTTTTTTTTTTTTTTTTTTTTTTTTTTTTTTTTTTTTTTTTTTTTTTTTTTTTTTTTTTTTTTTTTTTTTGTCTTTTTGAGATAGGGTCTCGCTATGCAGTTCAAGCTGGCCTTGAGCTCACTTTTTTAGCCCAGGCTGGTCTCGAACTCACACTGATCCTCCTGCCTCAGCCTCCCGAGTACTGGGATTACAGGGGTGCACCACCACACCTGGCTAACAAACTACTTTCTTACAGACACTTACAAAAGCTCAGCAATGAGGTCTATGAATTTCTAGATCTCTGTGGCAGAGTAATAGATATACACAAACTTAAGAGAATGGTATGGATAATGATTATTTGATTGGTGATATAAAATGGTTAGTTTTAAAAGCCTTAAAGGAAGTTCTATCTGTTTAATTTGTGGGTCCAATGCAAAATGAAAATGCTGGACCCCTTGTTCACATTTAAAGATGGTAATCCCAGACCATTAAACCAAGGGGTGACCCCTCCAGAGCACAGAACCCTATGTCATTGCATGGGCCACACATTGAGGTGTCCAATCCTGAATAATTGGAATGTTGGGTCCATGCAAAAAAAAATTAGACAAGTGTTACTGTTTGAACATATAGAATTGAGTCAGTCTTTGAAAGATGCAAAGAATTTTGAAAGAATAGGCAGCGTTGTCCAGCTAAATGAAAAAAGTTAGATCAAACTTCCATAGATTTTTTTAATCTAATTGAGATTTGTTAAGCCACAGTGATTTTACTTTCAGAAAGAGAGATGAAAAATTGCAGCAGTAAACTTGAGTTCTCTATTAACAAGAAGTATTCCAAAGGACTGTGAAAATAACACCTAGACCAAAGAAATTTAGAAAAGTGTGATGGGGGGAAGATACATGAATAAATTTTTAAGGAGCCAGGCAGCAGGACTATAGCGATGAAATAATGCATTCCTCAGTGGGAAGTGGCAAGGATCTTTTGCCATTTTTTGCAGTCTAGGCATGGTTCCCCCCACACAGAAAACTGTCATCTGCTTATGTTTTGAAGACTCCAATTATACAGTGGGGAACAAAGAATGATCCAATGTAATTTCAACCTCATTGCTGTTTTTCTCTATGGATGGCTTTTCGAAATACTTTCTCTTTGGTTAAGGAAAGAGATCCTGAAAGAAACCAAATGTGCATTTAAAAATTATCACCTCTTCTTGGCCTTTCAAACAGAATGATATTCCAGAAAAACCATGTCACTTTGCATTCCAGGCAATGCTTTGAAGACAGCGTAGATGAAACACTTGCCCTATTCATCCCTGAATAGAAACTCAAGTCTGTGCACGCACGTTCCATGTGTCTGTCTCTCATCCTGACAAACTGTCTTCCACACTGGGAAATTAAAATCTTCTTCCTTCCTCTTCTGTTTTTCTTATAATAACTCAGCCTTGAGTCAGAGTTACATGTTCAGCCTCCCCAAAGTGTTACTGTCATGTAGAGGGAGTTCTTTTTGTTCCCTAATTTATCATATCTTAAAGCTAAAAAAAAAAAAAAAAAAAAGAAGAAGAAGGATGACAAGGATAGAATCAACCATTCCCTCAGAGAAGAGCATGCACACAGGGAGCTGATTTCAATACCTTAAAGATACAGAGGTAGAACTTATTCATGTTGCAGATTCTGACAAAATAGGAGAAAAGAAAGAACAGATTTTGACGTTAACAGAAAGCAAAAAATATTTATTTATTTATTTATTGGTCTTTTTGAGACAAGATCTCCCTATGTAGTTCAGGCTGGCCTTGAACTAACTTTTGTGTCAGAGGCTGGTCTTGAACTCGCATTGATCCACCTGCCTCAGCCTCCCAAGTACTGGGATTACAGGCATGCACCACCACGCCCAGCTTAAAAAAAAATTAAATGTTAAGAAACAATTCTTAAAGTAAAATCCTTTACTTTAATTAAATTTTTACTATCTCCAATAAGCGAGGCATCTGAGTTATGTCTTTCTAACAGTCAGATCACTTATAAAACCCCTCCCACATGAGGCCACTACACTTAGCACTCTCTGGTGTGGTGAGGCTATGTTTCAAACGTCTACGTAGGGGTAAAATAGGAGATCCACATTCCTGCCCAAACATATTCCCACAAATCGCCCATACTTGTAAAAGTGGCACTTACGTCTCTAAATGCCTGTATTTCTCACAGGAGAGTAGTTTTCCTTATAATTTTCCCCAGGACATTGTGCAGATTACGGTCAATAATCAACATTTATCTCAAGATGACTCAGTACAGGACTGAGTCAGCAGCTGGCAGGCCAGGTTTAGTCAAAGGGGTGTGTGGCATATTCAAAGTGTCCTGGAATGTGTGTCTTCACATGGCTGCAAGATGGGACCTGGCTAGCTCTTTCAGAACTTTCTCTGTGCTTCTGTTTAAGTCCAAACGGATTTAATTCTCTGTCTCACATTAGATGCTTTAAAAATATGACCATTTACTTCTTATATTACTAGTGTACTAAGGATAAAGACACACACACACACACACACACACACACACACACACATCCAAAGAATGGTTCCCCTATTTGCACCAAACTAAGCTCACCATTTGGAATACTAATGACGGCTGGAACTAAGTGGAAAGGCCTCTGGGAAATCTCTGCTATCTACAGTTTGGATTGAGGAAAAGAACTTTTATTAAAATCTCATATTATTCCCAATAGCAGGCTGAATAGTATAGCAGAGGCTTTCTGATAGTTCAAGAAGCAAAGCCCTCCTCTGGGAACTCAGGCCATGCAGGACAAGCTTGTGGGAATGAAAGCAGTTGTAAAAGAGCTGCAGGCACTCACCTTCTTGACAATGGGCTCTGTGGGGAGAAGGACTAACTGTTAGAGCATCTCCCACCCAGGGTCTTTAGAGACTGCCTGAAAAATTGACAAGAGAGACCCCTGCCCTCTCTCTGAACTACCAGAAAGGAGTAAGAAGGTATATCATTAAGGAGCAAAGTGCTGTAACTCATCGACTGAGACGTCAAAATCCTTGCTGCCAGTGAGTTATTGGCAGTGGAGGTTTTGGTCATTGGATTGTGGATGTTAAGGTACCTACTGGGTAAGGAATAATAATAGCATCACACACAAATAAGGAGCCCCCCAGGCCCACACAGTCTCACTGGCATTACTTCCCCTGTCAGAGGCTTGTCAGGGTTTGAAGACTTGCCACAAATACTAGAAAGAGGTAGACGTAACAGATCCCATAGCTTAAATTGGAAGAGTTCTATTACTTCCAATTACCTCTCAACAAAATGTTTCTTTCTTAGAAAAAACATCTTTCGATTTTTTTCCACTCATCTTGTTTCTTTTTATGTTTTTGTTTGTTTGGTACTGGGGATCAAACTTGGGACCTTGCACTTGCCACGCAGGTGCTCATGCCACTGAGCTATATTCCTGGCCTCTGTTTCTTTGTAAAAATAGAATATTTTCTTTTTAAAATAATATATGTCAATTCTAACATATATAATGTAAATATTATACCCTAACATGGGCACAGTAGAAATATCATCCTTATTTCTATGGTTTAGAATTTACCTTGAAGATAATTAAAAAAAAAACTCATTTTTTTTTACTATTTTATTTTCTTTTACTGTCTCTTCTTATAGCATCTGCTATCTCTATTCCCCAAAATATAGAAATATAAGAGTTTTTTGTAACTCAAGAATTTGCTGCAGAAGTGAACCCAAGGCCAGCCTGAACTGCATAGCAAGACTATGTCTGAAAAAGTCACACACACACACACACACACACACACACACACACACACACACACAGAGTCCCTGGTGTTTAAATGAACTGAGAAAAAAGCACAACACACTAGTCATGAATTTTAATTCCTATTCTTTGAATAATTTAATTTTTATCTTATTTTATAAAGAGTACAAAATAGCATTAAAACACAAAAATTACAAGTGATACTGAATTTACCTTAGCAAAGTGCTACAAATTTCACAGTCTGTGCTGTAATGCACATTGTTGTCTTCCAACCAGTTATTCATATTACCAGATATTTGAATGCAAAATTGGAAGAAGAAAGAAGAAACGAAAGCAATATATAAAAAATTAAGAGGAGAAAAAGAAGAAACAGTGGAAAAAAGGAGACAAAACAAAATGTCCGCTCCTTTCCATAGATCAGCAGAAATCCAAAGTACAGTTGTCAAAACTATCCTGTTTACATGCATAAATATATCTCTTTCCTCACTGCCTCTCCTGACCTTCTCCTCAGTAACTCATTCCTTTTAAATACTTTCATTCCCTTTTCCCAGTATCATTGAACTCTTCAGATTCCATTTTTCTCCTTCAGGTTCTCACACTAAGGTGACAATACGATGTTTGCACATGCCTGTCTGATTTATTTCACTTAAGAATATGGTCTCTAGTTGCATCCAATGAAAGTCTCAAATTTATACTGTTTTGTGTCTCAGTTATACTCCATTGTGTAAAAGTATCACATCTTTTTTATCCATTTCTTATTTGATGAGCATCTGGGTTGCTTTAAGGATTTAGCTATGACCATTGTGCTGCTATAAACATGGGTGGGCATGTATTATTATGATATGAAGCTTTCAGTTCTTCTGAAAAAAATATCCAGAAGGGAAATATCTGGCTTGAATGGGATCTGCAATCCTAGCTCTTTAATGAATCTCCACACTGATTTCCATAGTTGTTGTACCAGTCTGCACTCCCACCAACAGTGGAGAAGTGTTCCTTTTTCCACACAGCCCCTCCAGCATTTGTCGTTAGCTGACTTCTTGACGTTAGCCATTCTTTCTTGGGTGAGATGTTGTTGTTTAACTTGTGTTTTTCAATGACTAATGATATTGAACATTTTTTACACTTATTTATTGGTCATTTTCATTTCTTCATCTGAAAAGTATTTATTCACCTCACATACCCATTTTTTGATTGGGTCTTTGAATTTGAAAATCTGGTTTTTAAAAATTTTGATATGCTCTAGATAGAAGGCCTTTGTTAGAGGAACAGTTGGCTATAATTTTTCCCAGCTTGTTTTTTTTTCTTTCTCTGTTGGAACTAAAATCAAACTTGTGTCTACCTCCAACTCACTGAACTATAGTCAAAATGGATCAAAGATTTAAATATTAAATCAGAGACACTAAATCTTCTGAAGGAAGATGTAAGTGGAAATCTTAAAGACATAAGGGTAGAGAATTCATTAGCAAAAATCAAACTGCATGGGAAATACTTCAAAGAATCAAGAACTGGGATTTCATCTTTTTGAAATTTTTCTGCATTCCATGAACAATGTAGTATATAATCATATTTTTACTAAAGTCTTCACGTAAACTTCAGTTAAATCTAGTGATATTTTTTGTTTTGCTTAGGTATGTGTTTTATTTTTATATGTTCATGCATTTCAATATATAAATTGAAAAACACACATAAAAAGACATCTCTTTTATTCACTTATTCACTTGTCATTTTATGCATTAGGAAAGCATGAACTGCAGGACATACCTCTATCCTTTTTACTTTTGCCTTCTCCCTGGGTAAGGTCATAGCCTTTTCCCTGTATGTCTCTCCCTGAAATTTGGATCCCAGTGAGTGGCAGGTACGGGCCGATCTCAATGTGTCTCACCAACCTCCATGGACACAACACAGCCAGTCCTTCTCTTGCTGGAAAACCTTGCTTCTGGGTCCCTTGCTTTTTCATGCACAGCACTTTGTAATCCTACCAAACTCAGCCTCATTTAGTTTTGCCGAAGAGAGAGTTCAGAGACCTTCATTTGCATTTAACAAATTTAAAATGAAAAAAAAAAAAAAAACCTAAAACTGCTCTGAGTCAATAAATGTCTTTTATGGTCATTGTCATCATAGTACTGCTATATGGAGGAGAAAAGAATTTAAACAATTGAAATTTTTAAACATACAATAGATTTCCTATACCATGTGAGGTCCTTCCTTAGTCCACTTAGGTCTGCTACTTACCAAGACTATAATGAAGACTTCATACCAAAGCCTCCCTGACTCACAGCATTTTCATATGGAAGGTAGAGAGGCCTGACATTGCTTCAGTGATATTATGCAATGATTTAATGAAATGGCACACAGACTTTCTGGTAAATGTCAAAGACTTGGGATGTAATTTAGGTAGTGAGACATCAGACACTTTTAAAGTAGCTACATCATACTGTCAAACTGAAGTGTAGGAGTTCAATATTTCTTACTTTCAGAATAATACTATAAAGAAAGTTGTACTTTACAAAATTCAGTGTATGGCAAATATTTTGTTTTATAGTTACTATATATTGACCTTATAGATTACTTTTCCCTGTTGCATAAATTATACAATTTATTTTTATACTGATACATAAATAATCAGTGTTATGCTTTTGCATTGGCAATTTTTTTGTCTAGCTTACACAAATTCAAAAATACTCAAAATCAAATTGTTAATTGATTGGGTTGTGGTGACCATCTCAGGATGTATACGAATAAAGAATATCCATACTACAGCTTAAATAGACAAAAATTTTTTTAGTAATTATATTGCAATAAAGCTGAAAAACAAATCTGAAATGGGGGAAAAGTAATAAAGCAAAATACACAAATCCATTACTAAGCATTCTTGCTTATAATTTTTTGGTCGGTCAGGTGTGCTTAAAGGGGCAGCCTTAGTCTTGATCTGTGCTGTTGCCATAAAATTTGTAACAAAAATATCGCCCCAGGAGTAGATATTCAAATTTTTCTGTTTGTGTGGTTCCTATTAGTTGTCTGAAGTGCATAAAATATTTATTAAAAGGTTTCCTCTCCTCCACGCACTCTTCCATGGCTTTGCTCAAGCCGTGTACAACAGCTGGCTGCCCCGAGGCCCAGCAGTTGAGCTGGGGAAAGAAAGCATTTTTTGAGATGAGCAAAACAATTTGTAGAGCTCAAGCTCTCTGTGACAGTACTACACTGCGGAATAAGCAAAATATGATACACCTTCACTTCCTGACTCTACCGGGACCAAAGATAGTAACTTAACGAGAGCAACTTTCTTATCACCAGCAAATGTTAGAATGCAAGGCTTAGGCTGGCTACCAGAGTGATTGTTTGCACTATGTATTCTCTGCTCATCCACGGCTGTTTGATTTCCCACTTCCTAGTTTAAGATGCAAGGAAGACAAATTGCACAATGTGAAATGAGATTTTTTTAAAAAAAGTTTTGCTTTTCTACTGTGCTCTAATACTAAGTAGTACAAGAGACTAACAAAACCATTATGGTGATGTATAAGAAAAACACAAAGCCAAGACAGTGAACACCAGAATTGAAGTGATGTTTTACACACACACATGCACACACATATAGACACACATACAAGTCATTTACACACATTTTAAATGACATTCACTTATGTTTGGAAATGTCATTTATTTTCTAATCAGAACACAGACACCTGTGTAATATCTAGAAAAACTTTTATGTATATAATATTAAAATTAAGAAGAAAAGCTGAAAAGGAAGGAAGATTGCAAATCTTTAAATAAGAAAAGGAGGAAAGATAAAAGACAAAACAGAAAGACATTTTAGAAATAAATTAAATGCTTACCATTAAATAGAGTTAGTAGATTTACAGCAGAAGGCAGGTATGGGAAAGCAAGATGCTAAACAACAAGAAAAAAGTCAGAGACCATAAGATGTTAGACTGTGCTTTTTCAATCTAAGTAATATATAGTATTTAAAAATAAAACATATGCTACAATGTCATGCCATAGTCAACATCTATGTAGAGCTATCCATACTTTTCTATCTACTGTCCAACAAAAAATTAACATATAAAAATGTAGAAAGTGACATATTCTAAGCCGGACGTGGTGGCGCACACCTGTAATCCCAGCACTTGGGAGGCTGAGGCAGGAGGATCGGTGTGAGTTCGAGATCAGCCTGGGCTACAAAAGTGAGCTCAAAGCCAGCCTGAACTGCATAGTGAGACCCTGTCTCAAAAAGACAAAAGAAAGAAAGAAAGAAAGAAAGAAAGAAAGAAAGAAAGAAAGAAAGAAAGAAAGAAAGAAAGAAAGAAAGAAAGTGACATATTCTAGCAAAAACTATTTCTCATCAAGCCCATTCTCTGGAGAGCCCATACCACAGCAGAAATACTAGCACATGGAATTTAGTGTTGAATCCAAATATAGGCATTCAAAAGTATACCTTGGCAAAGCTTTGTGTCACAGAAAGGATATTTTCTCTTCAGGAGGTGTGTGATCTTATTCCTTATTTCTAGCCACCTCAGCTGCAAAACATGCATATCATTAATACTTGGAAAAGCTCATCAAGATCTTTACAGTCTTGTCACTACCCACACACTTAGTGCAAAGTGTGTTGTGAAGGCTACTTAAGATTAGAAGATTTTCCTGCACTGAAAGACTAAAAACTAAACAGACCAGGAAACCGAATCTACCTCTGAAGGCTGCATGGAGAAACTCTCTAAGCTGAGTACAGGTTATCTGGGGAGGTTCTGAAGCAGAGTTGATCAGGGCCTTGTGGAGCTGGCTTTGAACACCACCATGTATAATACACACCCCCAAACACAGTGCCTTAGGTTCTTCCAGGAATTTTAAACAATGCGTATACCTTCCTAAGACCTATTTTACTACAGAGGAGTGACCTGGCCTGGGGAAGCTTAGTAATCAGACAATGATGACCAAGACAAAGAAAGTATGGGATTTAGTGTTAAGCTCAAAACTTATCAATATCATAAGCATTCATCATTTTTGCTTCTAGTCTTGAAGTAGAGTACAAGTGTTAGGAAACAAAATGGTCTGTATTTCTTGCAACAGCCTAAGTATTTTATCTAGAATTGGGCAAAATTTTCAATGTCATTGTGTTAAGAAAAATGCTATTATCTTAAGTCATTTATTTGCCTATCTGTCTTTTCATCAAATTGACCCAGAGTTTCCATGTCTTTTTGTCATTCTTTCTTGCTTCTTTCTTTTCTTCTCCCCACCTGCCTCTTTTTTTTTTTTTTTTTTTTTTTTTTTTTTTTTTTTTTTTTTTTTTTTTTTTTTTTTTTTTTTTAATTTTAAAGAAAGGATCTCCCTATGCAGTCCAGGTTGGCCGCAAACTGCTGGAGATCTTCCTGTCTCAGTTTTTGGAGTACTGGGATTATAGTCATGTGCCACCATGTTGGGCTATATTTTCATAGTATCTTATAAATGTATCATTTATATCCATATTCATGTGCATATTCATTCTTTGCTAAGAGAATATGGAAAAAGTCAAGTGAATCTTTGAGAGGTACAACTGTGTTTATTTGTGACCACAAAAGGATTTCATAACATCTTTGATTATGGTCTACATCTTGATGATCCCTAAAGCCTCATGGGCTCATAGGTGGAGCTTTGAGAGGTGGCTGGATCTTGGGGACACAACACTCATCAGTGGACTCATTAGAGGACTGGTCCACTGATGTGTTTAATGACTCAATGTGACTTGATAGATAAAGCCTGGCTGGAGGAGATGGGTCACTGAGGCTGCAGTCTGAGGAGAAATCCCTCCCTCCTCCCTCCATCTGCCCTCCTTTGTGTTGCAGCACGCTATGCAAGCCCACTCCGTCATGCTAGCCTGCTTGGGAGCCAGCTAACCATGGACTGAAATCCCTGAAAACTGTGAGACAAAATAAACCTTTCTTCCTTTAAATTAAAGGAGTGAGGGCCAGCCAAATAGCTCAGTAGATTAAAGCACCTGCAAGCAAACTCAGGAGCTGGGATTTGATGCGTGGGTCTACAATGCCCACCCTGCCACCAGGGCACACTGAGAGGGCAATTGAGATGGGGCATGGTGGCACTCACCTGTAATTCCACCTCTTGGGAGACTGTAAACAGGCAGCTCATGAGGAGTCCTAGCTAGTATTAAGACCCTGAACAACCTGTAGACCCTTCCCTAAAAATAAACAAATAAATAAATATAGGGAACTAAAAGGGGTGAGGTTTTATGTCCCAGTGGGAAGAAGGTAGCTGAGCCATCAGCCATGATTCAGAAAACAGAAAGCTGTTCTAATGTTATTTGTCTTCTTAGTTGATATATTGACAACTTTTATCAAGATATTAAATGCCCTTGCTGTTGTAAAGCAGCAAATCTTTAGAAAGCATTAAATTGCAAAATAACAATAATCTAAGAAATGATATATTGTTTTAGGTTTAGAATTACAATAAAATATACAATTTGTAACAGCTCCCTGAAAATTTGCTAAAGCATTGCAAAGTAATAAATATGTGACTGTTGGAAAGAAACAATTTAAAAGATTATATACACAAAACTGATTTCAGATTTCCCAAGAAAACAAACAAAGCTAAAATATATTTTATGTATTTGTAAGATAGAATTGTACTGAGCTCAGTACTGTATGTGTGGTTTCTGGAAGTTAAAAACCCTTATCCTCCAACACCCAAAACAAAACCAAGTGTTCATGAAGGCTATTATGGTTTGCATGTATGTGTCCTTCCAAATCCTTACACCATCAAAGAAGCAGGTTTTGAGTCTATGCTTGACTCATGGTCCAATTCTGGGATTAAAGATATGAGTTCCCACATACCCTAGGGCAGGTAGCCTACATACAATACAAGGAACTGAAATCTCTCAGTTGTTCTCTGTTTGTGTCTCTGTTTGTAGCTGTGTCTATCTGCATCTGTCTGTCTGTTGGTCTATCTGTCTGTCTTTCCCGCTTCCTCCCCATCCTCCTCTGTCTCTTCCCCTCCTTTTCCTCTGCTTACCTTGCTGTCTTCCACTACCACGAACTGCCACCCCATTGCCATATTCCAACTGCCTTGAAGACAGCTGATTATGGACTGACACCTCTGCAAACGGTGAGATAAATACATCTTTCCTTCCTTAATTTTGGGAGCCTGGAATTTTGACCCAACAGTAAGAGAAGTGACTAAAACAAAGATATATGCATATTTATGCAAGCATATACACACATACACATAATTTGCTTTAAATTGTTTTTAAGATATGCATGGGGATAGAATAGATTTTCTGAACTGATGTAGAGAGATTACAGCATCTACAATCTGCCTTTCTTCTCCATTAAGCTCAGAACCTTTACATTTTATGAAGTTACTAGTTTTGTCAATCAACTCTTCAGCATAATGAAACAGTTGGTTTATTGAGCACTTTGGATAATGAAGCCATCATTAAGTGTATCAGGGAAGAAAACCAATTATAGATTGCTATTACTGTATTTATTTGAAAAAAAACAAGTTGTTTCAAACAATAATTTTTCATGGCAAATGTAGTATCAAATGCAATCATAAAAGTATTAATGTGCTATGGTATTATGATACCAGAAATAGAAAATTCATAAAAGTTATGTTGTTTTCTTCTAAAGCAACATGGTCTAACCAATATAATTCTGAGTCTTTAATGGAAAAACCTTAATAGTTTCCCTGATAACTTTTACAATAGCTCTACTGAAGAGACCTTGTGACATCTTAAAAAGAGTCTAACTTCTACCAGTTTCTCCCAGGAGAAAAATAATTGGTTCCCATGTTTTGAATGTCTTAAAAGACTTTAAAGTAAACTTCTATCTTTTATAAGGGAAAATCTGTGATTAGCTCTTGCATGTCTTCCATTCACAGGGTTCACATTTATTCATCTATTGCTATAAGAACAGGGGAAAAAATCTGTATAACTAACAGTCACTAAATAAGTCACACATAATGAAGTAATTTGACCAATCAAAAATTTCGCCTACTTTGTAAGTACAAGGACCTGGACTTCATCTCTGGTACTGTATGTCACGCTGGCCACACACCATGCCAGCCACAGAAACCAGGCATGGTGGTGCACACCTGTATTTTCAGCCCTGTGGAGGCCAAGACAGGAGGATCACTAGGAGTCCAATGTAGTGAGATGCTGTACCAAATACATAAGTAATTTTTAGAAATAACTTAATGAAGTTATTCTCAAAAGCCTGGTGATTTTGATTCTATAGTTATATATAACTATATATAAAACTATATAACTATACACATATGTACATAACTATATATAATATATAGGACAAAAGAATTAAAAAGAAAAAATATATATGCATAAATATAATAAGGAATATTTTTCTGACTGGCCATATTAATAGGGGAATATTTAATGCTTTAAAAAGTGACTGCAAAAGTGAAAAACAAATTGTTTTATCTAAAGTTGTAAGATATATCTGAATTTCATGTTGGCACAGCAATACAGATAAAAGAGAAATCTAAGTGCCATCTAATTATTGATTGTCATAGACTCCAAATTCTATTGTTTGGCAAATTGGAACAAGTTGCTTAAATTAGACTTGAGTAGAAGTCATTTCTTTTTTTATGAAGGAATCTGATCAACAGATTATCTCAAGAAACAAAAGCACACAGCATTTCCACGTAAAGAGAGAGTAAAGAAAAGTGTTGATTGGCTTTCTTATTCAGCGAGTTCCATGAAATGAGAAGCCATAGATACTCACTTATTTAGTAAAGTAGATGAATACAATCTTGTATTGAGTCTAGTTAGTACCAATCAGGTTAGTATGGTATCTATTTGAGTAAAGGAGTGATAAGTTAATTTTATTCCTACTCCTCTTACTTCTATATACAATATTCTGCAAAGTGAATATTCTGCATACATTTTCATGTAGGCTATCCTGCCATACTTCATTTCAGAGATCTTCTCCACAACAACTAGAAGGAGATTCACACAACTCCAATAAGAGGTACCAACCACCACAGGATGGTGTCCAAGGGAATTCCAAAGCAAAGATGTAGAGTATCAATCTATTGTTCTATTAAAAAAAAAAAAAAAAAAAAAAAAAAAAAAAAAAAAAAAAAAAAAAAAAAAAAAAAAAAAAAAAAAAAAAGTTCTACCAAAGAATTGCTATCTATTGGCAACACATTCTTAAAAAAGAGAATCTATTTCTATTAATATATCTATTTGCAGCAATAAATGTTTAATGAAAGAATGGAGCAGTCAGTTGATATATAATTAATTTTCTCAGTGGAAATCATGGTGGAGAGAGATAAATAAAGTTACACAACCAAACATATTAAATGTAACAATCACTCATTTTGATTTGTAAGCTGAAATACAATGACATAAGATATTTGCATATTTTACTAATTACACTTGCATGGCTGTTATTCAACTCACTATCACAAAGTAATATAAGAAATGCAAAAGAGGTACATTCATCAAGTAAAACTCCAAGGGATCTGAATATTATTAAGAATTTTTTCAAAGTTTCCAATCTGAAGCATCCAAGCTAACGCATGTATCTAACTAAATTGGAGAATAATTTTAAGAAGACTTATCAAGACTTTCATATTTAACAAGCAAGCTGCAGCAGGTTTTCTTTTTTTTTTTTTTTTTTTTTTTTTTTTTTTTTTTTTGTCTTTTTGAGACAGGGTCTGGCTATGCAGTTGAGGCTGGTCCTGAGCTCACTTTTGTGGCCCAGGCTGGTCTCGAACTTGCACCAATACTCCTGCCTCAGCCTCTCCAGTGCTGGGATTACAGGCGTGTGCCACCACGCCCAGCAAGCTGCAGGTTTTCATTACTGTCATGTAACCAAATGTAAAGAATACTATGTCCTGGGCATTGAGTAATCAGCAAGGGTCTAGAGACGAATAAAACATGGCTCTTGGCCTCACTCAGCCCACATTCTAAATAGCAATACAAACATAGGAAAAACAGTAGGCAAAGCTATAGCAATGTGGGTAAAGAAACATAGATCAGTCAGAGGAGTCTTTGCATAAGATCTAAAAGATGACTGAAGTATTTACGCAAGTGAACTTTGGGTAGGAGGACAGATATGAAGTAAGAGTGATGTCCTGTAATGTGAATGTTGTTGCCCTCCCAGAATCCTCTTGTTGGAACCTAATATTCAATGTGAAAAGTCAGGCCCTCAGGAGATACTAAGCCTTGAAGGCCCTACCTTTAAGAGTGGGATAAGCTCTGTATAAAAGAGTCTCCTGGCAGTTCCATTGATTCATTCACCTGGAGTAGCTACAGAGGAGGTGCTGTCTATGAGGAACAGAGGGCCTAGATTTCAAGTCGGATGTCACTTTGATTTTTTATTTTCCAAGCCCTAGAACTGTGAACAATAAACTTCAATGGCTTACAAATTGTCCAGTCTCAGGTGTCTATTTATGGCATCTACAAGATCTCAGACATTGGGTAATGATGTAGATATATGGTGGAGAAGGGGTAAGGGGAAAGAGGATGAAGAACATGGAATAATAGATGCACAAAAATATATGGTGTTTTGACAAATGCAAGGACCTGAGTTCAATCCCCAGTTCTGAATAAAAGAAAAAATGTATGGTGTTTTTTGAAGAATGTGCCCTACTGTAGTTAAAGAATTGGCAGAATGTTTGTAAAGAAAAAGATGAGAATCTTGAGGGAACAGAGTGATGGGAATTGAGAATTTAAAATAGGTAAGAGATGGATGATAAGAGCTGTTAGCTACCATGTTGACGAATTAGAACCCTGCACCTGGATACTATTACATTATTGACTTCCACTTCAAAATCAGTGTTCTTTGCAATTCCTGCTACAAATCTGTTCCCGACTTCTTGCTCTTCCTGGGCTCATTCTTAAATTTCTTCTTTGTAATAATTCTCTCTTTTTGTTTACATTTTCCCATCATGTTTTTAAAAACCTGAGTTGTCTTGCATAATAAAAAAATAGAACATTTGAGTAATATGATCAGCTACCAAGCTCTCCACTTCACATCCTTCACTTTGCAGAGACTGATTAATGTTCTATATAATTTATTAGTCTCCTCTCCTCATTTGCTAATTGCACTGCTATCCAGATTCTGCTCACTTGTCTTATCTGTTTAGGGACAAATACAATCACTGACCCTACTATTGTTAATACTAAGGAACACTATATATTCTTATGCCAATAGAGTCCTCAGTGGGACTTGTTAACATCACTGATGCATTTCTTTGCCCTTTCTCTTACCTTGACATCACAAATTCACCCATCTTTTTATCATTTAGTCCTAGTCTCAAAAGGAGATTGTCTATCCACCATATCAATATTCTTTGAGATTTAGTTCTTATTCTAATTTTCTTGTCATCCTATAACCGTCTCATGAGTAATATTATACTCAATCATGGTTTAAACTCACAATTGTAGAGACTAGGCATGCTGGAACATGCCTGTAATCCCAAATCTCGGGAGGCTGTTGTCTTAGCTACTCTTCTCTCGTTGCTAGGACAAATACACGACACTCAAAATGAAGGAAAGAAAGGCTTATTAGCTCACAGTCACTAGAGGTTTCAGTCCATATTCATCTGGTCCAAGGCTGAGTGGAACAGGGCGGAGAGCATCTGGTTCATGGCGGCAGAATAGCAACAATCACAACAGAGGCAACTGACCAAACAGGGGAGCAGAGAGCAACAGCTCTAGTCTGTCTCTCTGTCGCTCTTTAAATTACATCAGGCTCTCTTCCTTAGCCTATCTGCCTTAGGCTACACCCATAAACTCATAAGTACTTAAAACACACAATCCCAGTGAATCATGGGTCAAGTCTCAATCTATAGAAGTCCCTGCCCCATGACTGCATGAGGCTTTGGGGGGACAACTAGATGTAAACCATAACATTCCTCCCCTGGACCCCCAAAGTCTCATATATCTCTTTGTACAAAAGACATTTTAGTCCATCTGGAAGAATTGCCAAAGTCCCAACAGTTTCAGCATTGCTGAAGAGTCCAAATCCCAAGTCTCCTCCAAGATTCAAGGTAAACTCTCATCTGTGAGCTCCTGTACAAAAGAAAAGTTAAACGTATCCAACATTCAAAGGCATAAGATAAACATCACAATTCTAAAAGTTGTAAACAACAGGGTAATACAAAACACTGGGAACAACACATGTCCAAAACCCAGCAGGGTAAACATTAAATCCCATAGTTCCAGCTGGAACATCTGAAACAGTCTGCACTGAGTAGTGGGCTCCATGCAGCTCCGTCCCTAAGGCACTCTTGGGGGTAGTTCCCATGGCTTCCTTCTTACGCAGACTTTTCTCCCTCTTTGCACGATCCACGTTCCTGGCTTTTCCAAACTTCTGGGGTTCCCACTGAACAGGCTTCTCACACACAACTTTGCACACAGCCCTCTCAGGGGCACACTGCCTGGCCTCCCTGGCCTTCTTCTGAAATTGAGGTGGAAGCTTTATTAACCTCAGAACTCCCGCATTCTGCATAGGTGATGTGGATGATGCCAAGGTCTGGTATCAGCTGGATCAGTAGCCAAATTTCCTTCTCTCTTGGCTGTAGGGATCAAGGGCCTGGACTGCTGAGCACTCTGACCCTGATTCCCCAAAACAAATTCTCTATGCTGGTGCCATTTTGGAACCTGGTTTGGCCACTGTTGCCATTCTGGTACTTAGATCTCTGTGGCTTTCTTCTCAAGGCAAAATCTCTGTCCCTTGCAATTCTGAAGCTGCAAAGCGTGGAGAGCTGCCACCTCTTGTGATGCCCTCAGGCTATCCTGTTGATTCTCTGATTCCTTCCCAGCAATAGAAATCTTCTCAGCTCCATCTTTGCAGTCCACCGCTTTCCTGATATTTCCTTTCTGGCCAAACTCACATTTTAAATCATCCTGCTTGACTCTTTGCTCTGGATTCTCAACATAAATCTGGCTAAAAGCCACCAATAACAGCTATGCCACTACCCCAATAGCTTGCCGCTTTGAAATAGCTCCTGAAAGATTAATCAGTTCGCCATGCTTAATCTCAGTCTTTGGCAAAGTCTCTGGGCACAAGCAAAATTCCGACAGACTTTCAGTCAATCCATAGCACAAATCATCTGGAGTCCAGTAACCAGTGCTGTCCTTTTTTCCACAGAAACCTCCTCAGCCTGGTCTTTATAGGCAGGCTTTCTGTCAGTCTTCTATTTTGAGTTCTGACCAGAATCTCCCCTACAGAATAGCTGAAGCTTTTCCAGATCTTCACAAGTAGATGACCTCTCCAAAGCTTTCCAATCGCTGCTCTTAAGCCATTCTTTATACCCAGACTTCAAGCTAGTCTTCTAGTCTGAGCTCTAACCAGAATCTCCCAAACAGAACACCTGAAGCTGTTCCAGTGCTTTGCTTGCAGCCAACATCTCTAAACATTTCCTATCTCTTCCCATAAGCCATTCCCAAAATCTTGTAATCCACATAGTTAGGTAGTCACAGCAATGACCCCACTTCTCTGGTACAAAATTCTATCTTGGTTCCTTTTCTCTCATTGCTGAGGCAAATACCCAACACTCAAAATGAAGGAAGGAAAGGTTTACTAGCTCACTGTTACTGGAGGTTTCAGTCCATATTCAGCTGGCCCAAGGCTGAGTGGAACAGAGCAGAGAGCCCCCAGTTCATGGAGGCAGAACAGCAACAATCATGACAAAGGCAACCAACCAACCAAGGGAGCAGACAGCAACAGCCACAGTCTGTCTCTCCGCCTCTCTTTTATATTACAATCAGGCTCTCAGCTTCAGCCTATCTGCCTTAGGCTACACCCATAATCCCAGAAATACTCAGATCATAATCCCAGCACTATTAAAACACATAATTCCAGTGATTCATGAGTCAAGTCTCAATCTACAGAAGTCCCTGCCCCATGACTGCATGAGGCTTTGGGGGACAACTACACATAAACCATAACAGCTGTAAACAAACAGATCACTATGAGTCCAGTCTAGCAGTGTTGCCCTGATCACCCTGTAGACTTTTCCCTAAAATCCAAAAAAAATAAATAAATAAGCTCTCAAATGTATATAGAAGGTGACTCTAAAACTTGTCTTCTAGCTAAATCTTTTCTGAACTTTAGATCTCTATTTCCAGTTTCCCCAGATACTCATTTAGACATCCCACAAAGTTGTAAATTACCAAAGTCTAAGAAGTGATCTAGTGCTCTTTTTGGTTTTCTGAGAGTGGATGGTTAGCTGGGGATTGAATCCAGAGCCTTCACACTGAGCTCCTTCTCCAATCATTTTATTTATTTATTTATTTATTTGTTTGTTTGTTTGTTTATTTATTTATTTATCTATCTATCCATCTATCCATTCATTCATTCATTCATTTATTATTTCGAAACAAAATAGAGGCAGCTAAGTCACTATGTTGCCTGGGCTGAGTTCAAACTTGCAACCTCCTGCATTTCACACATCTGTTTTAAATTTGCTCTTTCTGTGGCCTTCTCTCATGTCAGCTTGTTAGAACGTTCCCCAGGCCATGACGGAACTTGTCATTATCTTACTTATTATATTGTTCCTTGTTATTTTAACTCAGATTTCTTAACTTTATTATTTTCTCCAAAAATAACAAATTTCGTTTTCTATTGCTTAAATAAACACAGTATCTTTCCAATAAATGTATTTTCCTCAGTCTTATTTCACATTTATCATAGTCTTCACCTAAACTCTCTAGTGAACTATCTTGAACATGACTAGAAACCTCCTTGGATTAAAACTCGTTAATCGTCCATGACTCAAGAGATGAATTCCATAGTGCAGTATTTCCTTATTCATTTAACACTTTGCTTTGCTTTTTTCTGTATTTAGGACAGGGTCTACAGGGTCTACAATGTCTCACTATGTAGATTATTCTCACTAATAATTAATCATACATATATATATATATATATATATATATATATATGTATATATATGATTTTCAAGGTCTTTTAAGGAAAGTTTCTTATTATTCCTTATTATCTCATTTTTAGTCTCCCTCTTTTGCCTTACTTTCTGTAAGCACATACTTTCAGTTCTTCCAGTAAGCTTTTATGATTTATATAAAAATTAATGCCTCCCCCTTAAAACTCTCATGTTTAAAGGTGGGGACTTTGGAAGGTGGCTGCTGATGTGGGTGCCACACTTATCAGAGTTTAATCCACTATGAGTTCATAGTTGGCTGTGCTTTTCAGAGGTGGGGCCCAGTTGGAAGTACCTCGCTGGGGCAATGGCCTGAATGTTGTGGGCTCTTCCCTTCACTCTCTCATTTCTAGATGCTGTGGGATGAACAATACTCCCCAGCCATGCCCTTACATCGTGCCGCTTCTGTCTTGGAGCCAGGATACCACAGACTATAATTATGAGCTAAAATAAATCTCTCCTCTCCTTAGTTGAGGGTGTCAGATATTTTGTCTCCGAAATATGAAAAGTAAAGGAATACTCTCTCCACTCTGCCTGTGCTTATTTTTCCCATTAGACTCAGTTACTCTTCTCTCACTGCTGGGACAAACACTTGACACCCAATATGAAGGGAGGAAAGGTTTATTTTGCTCACAGTTACTGGAGGCTTCAGTCCATACTCACCTGGGTCCAAGGCAAAGTGGCATATGGCGGAGAGCAACCGTTCATGGTGCCAGCAAAAAGCAAGAGAGCAAAAGGAGAGGTTGCAACAATAGCAACTGAAAGCCAGCCTGTGTCCCTTGGGTTGCATTCAAGCTACCCACAGCACTCACATCCATAATCCCAACACCACTCACCCCTAATCCCAGTGTATCATGAGTTAATCACAAACTCTGGAAGTCCCCCCATGACTGCGTGAGGCTTTGGGGGGACACCTTGGTACAAACCATAACACCATTTTTATACGAAACCCACCCACTCCGAGAGGCACCCTTAACCACTGCAGCCAAAGGATGTCCATACATTTGTTCTGTCACTTGTGCTTTCTTTCACAGTATTGCACAGAACTTGCACTCAATTTATATCTTTAATACTGAATTTAGAGATGAATTCCAAGAGATCTGAATGTCATTTTTCACATCTCCTCTGTAAACTCGGCAGGGATCTTGGCACACAGTAAGCTCTCAAGCAGTACTGATTAAATGGCTGTGTGTTGCAGATAATCTTCATAATCCTTCACGCCAACATAAATTATGTCATCCAAACATTGAGCTGCTTACAGTTATGGAGAAACACTGCACTTTCGTCCTTTGACATCCTCTCTCTGATATCTTCCTGGGCAATCGTCTGTTGTTCTTCTTCTAAGCCTGATGACACTGTAAGCCTCAGCTCAGGTATGGTCTTTAAAGAATCCTTCTTCCTGAGAACACAGGCAATGTTCTGTTCTCTGTTCAGCTTTACTGCATAGCTCATGCCCCTGTGTAAGGACACTTATCCTGTTATATGAAAAGGATCTGTGTTCTATCTCCTCCTGCCTTCCACAACCACCCGAACAACTAAATCCAGATTTCTTTTTTACTTTATTGGATATTTTAGGTATACATAATAATAATACTCATCATAGGGAAATTGTACCTGTACATGATATTTTGCTTCTATTTTTCCCATGTGGAGAAGGCCCATTTCTCCTTCCACTTTGTAGCCCCCTCCCTAAGGGCAATGTTTAGTACCTAACAAACACAGAAATCAAAACAAGATGTTCAGAGCTGTTGCTGTTTTGCAGTAGTGTGCATGCCGCCCATAGCCTCACACAGGAAAGGCAAGGGCTTTACCACTAAGCCGCATCCTTAAACAAAATCTATGGTTTCAATAATACTTAGAAATTCTGTGAACACTACACTATAAGAAGGAATCTGTTGAAAGGAGATGAGAAACTAAGACTGAGTAATCAGAGATACTGAACTGGATTCCAGTCAAAGGTACCATGAGTAATGTAGACTCAATAAGATCAGAGACCCATTTTGAAGGGCTAGTGAAAAACGGATGAATCAGAAAAGAGAGAACCAAGCATGGCAATATTTTCTGATTTACTTAAACTAAGTGGGCAAATATAATCATCTATAAAAATCAAAATGGTATGTGACCAGGCTGTCAATGTTCAGTGCTGTTTGTAATCTACATTTCACCAAGCTATTCTATCAAAGAATATTCCAATATGTCCATTCATACTCATGTTGTATTACCTTATGTTTGTTTTCCCAATTTGTGCTTTCTGGAATAGTTATGATACTGTGAAATGGGAATTTAGGTACATCTCAGATTTTAAGTCCATTCGTTTTTCTTGCTCATTCTATGTAATTTAGAATGCAACCTATATAACTAAAGGTAATTTTCATGTTTTGCTTTTCTGAAGGATAACTTACTCTTTTGGTAATGTAAGTGATTTTGCATATTTATTTAAATTGTGAATATGAACTTTCAAATTTCATTAACTCCTATCTTGACATCCATATAATTTTATATAACATTCACTTGCTTTCAATTCTGTCATCAGATTGACTTCATTACAGTAACGAAATAAGAAATTCTAAGAAAATCCAAATAAATGTAAATATAAAATCTAAAGCATTATATTAATGCAATATTATATTTTTCCCTGTGTGGAATTTTATGTAAACCAAATGTAAAAATCCAACATTTAAAAAAAAACAACTACCTCAAAAACTTATTAAAATAATTTAAATGACAGCTCATCTTGGATCTATTCTATTTACCAATAGAAGCAGATTTTGAAGAGTGTGTTTCAGGAAGACGAAATGTCGGGATGGAATCTGTGAAGATTTCCTGAGTGTGCTGATATTTAGAAATAGAGTACAATGAGTAAAAGCATGAGATCTGAAATCAGAGCATTGCTCCAGCATATCCTTTCTGGAGAGCTTAGCTTCACTGAGTTTCATTGGCTCTAATTGTAAAATGAGAATAATTAAATTATTCAGGATTTAATGGGATGCAAGTTTCATAAATGTAACTCAAATTAGTTGAGATGTGAAAAGGAACTTATTACCACAGCTTAGTGAAAGTGCCCCGGATAGTGTTAACTTCACTCAAGCAGAATCGATATGCTCAATGACACACTCTCTCCATCACTTGTAAGATATCCCCAGGCTGACTTCAAACCGATACAGTTTATATGCATGATAGACAAAAATCTCTCTCTCTCTCTCTCTCTCTCTCTCTCTCTCTCTCTCTCTCTCTCTCTCCTTCTTTCCCTCCCTCCCCTCCCTCTCTCTCCCTCCCTTCCCCTCTCATTCTGCCTTTCTGCCTTCAAAGACCTGATGTTCTCTCCTCCCTGCACCACCCAGGCTCCGAGGTACTACATATATCTGAGTCAGACAAAAGCAATCTGATATAATAACATCTTTATCAGAAACTGACCATGTCATGGTCCAGCAGTTGGATCAGGAATGAAAGATAAATACCATGAGACCACAAGATTCCAAAGAATTGAGCTGGGGAGGTTTTTCAGCAGCCTAAGCATCTGCCTGGCCAGTGAAAGAAGACAAGTTGGAACTCTGGTATCACATGACATACCAGGGTGCCAGGCCTGCCACCGAAACTGGGCGTGGTAGTGCACTCCTATAATCCCAGCTCTGGAGAGCATAAGACAGGAAGATCACCGAGTCCAAGCTGTCTAATGAAACCCTGTACTGAATAAATAAATAAATAAATATTAAGAAAAAGAAAAGAGATTGCAGAGAATTATGAAATCATTACTTAATGAATAGCTCCTTTCAAATGGAGACAACATACAGATAAAGTACACCATTTAGTTGTAATGACACACAAAGTTATTTTAAAGGATAAATCAGGGGATCCATTAAAATAAATAACAAAATGCAATAATAGTTCTATTATTAATTACTGAAATGAAATACTAATGTAGTCATGAAAGGAGTTTCGCTCCTCCTGTCCAGTTCTTGGATTTAAGGTTAAGAAATATCACATGAATTCTCCTACATAAAAAAAAAAACCCAAGTATAAACAAAGAGAAAAGTAAAACACAGGTAATAGGAACAAAGGAGACATATTTTTTGCAAAAAAGAAAAAGAAGAAAGGAAGCTAAGAGATGGAGGGGGAAAGACAAGGGAAAAACAGAATTAAAATGCTAAGTTCATTTATCAACTCCCTGTAGTGCATGTAATCGTTATATACTGCAAACATATACTTACAAAAATGTAATATTGGACAATCTAGAAGATCCTCGGGGTTCACATACTGAGTAAGACTTTCTGAGTCCTTCATCTTGGCAGTGCTAGCTGCTGGTGTGCAGTGGTGAAACTAAACAGATGAAGTCTTCATTCTTATGTATTCATGTAAAAGTAATTTCAGATGTGATTAATGACTTCTAAGAAGGTAATACAGAATAGTAACAATAGGCTGGGGAGATAGCGCAGCAGCAGAAGCACCTACCTGGAAAGCACAAGGTTCTGAGTTTGATCCCTGGTACTGCAAAAGAAAAAAAATGTCTCATGAATTTGGGGACTTTGAGGTTAGCTCAGTTGTTTGAAGCACCTCATTTGGCAAACTTAGTCAGGCACAGGGGACAACAGTTCAGCATAGCTCCATAAACTCCACTAGACCTACCCTTAAGGCAGCCTGAGCTAGCAGAGAGAAAGAGAGAGAGAGAAAGAGAGAGAGAAGGAAAGAAAGAAAGAAAGAAAGAAAGGAAGGAAGGAAGGAAGGAAGGAAGGAAGAAAGAAAGAAAGAAAGAAAGATTAAATCTTAACTAGGGATGAATCACTTTAACTAGGCAATAATAAAATACAGCTAGTATTTCTTAGCTAAAAACAGACTGGGAAGGAGAATAGTAGAGTTAAACAAAGAAAGAAATGAGAAATCTGTTCCAAAGTCAAAATTAAAGATTTCAATTTGAATCTAATAGCAGTAGAGCCATGAAGCTTTTGAGTAGATATATTTTATAAAATGATTGTTGTTGTGTTATTACAATAATTGTGCTTGTTTATAAAATTTTTAAAGTAAAAAATGAATATTACTTGGAAAAAAATAAGAAGTGAAGCAACAATTAGGTAACTTTTACTGTCCATATGGTAATGATGGTGACATGGAAAATCAAGATTTCAGTAGCAATGAGAAGAAAAATGGACCAGTGCCAGACACATCTAGATGACCAAACTGGCAAAAGTCAGGTCTCTCTGCCACATGCAGAGAAAAAAAAATAAGGACGTCAAGGATAGTTTTGAGATTTTCATCTTAAAGAATGGGGGGACAGAAAGACACAAGGAGGAAATACTTTAGAGTTAGAGATAAGAATGTCCTTGGTCAAGTGAGCATGGAGCTGCCTGTTAGACGTCGGTAGGTGGCCACATGAATCGGAAAGAGTTAATGTAAAGGTAGAGCCTGAAATTTAAAGACATTATTCAAATATCAATATTGGATCATAGGGTCTATGAAAAAATTCTGTATGCTGGGGATTGCACTATCTTGAACTGTAACTTGAGACTCAAGTATTTCAGAATTAACATAGAAAAACCAGACAATTTAGATGTAGAAGGGTGCAGAGGTTGGTGCTGTACGGAAAATCAAAGCATGACATTAGGGTGTGATGTACAAGAGACTCCTTAGAAAAAGAAAGTCTTCGGTGATATCAAACATATGGAGACCAAGACAGAGAAGTAACCACTGAGCCAGGCAAAACGAAGAGCATCTTTAGCATTTTTGTAAGTTTAATAACCTGAACAAGGAGAGTTTCAAAAATTCAGTGGAAATAGAAGTCTGGTGGATTGTAGAGAAAAGATAAAATGAAGATTTGAAGAAATAAAGGAGCATCTTTATAGGAAAAAACTGGTTCAGTGTGTTTAAGGAAGGACTTTCTTAGGTTATGAATTATTGAAATAAGCCGATGACAATAATTCAGAAGAGAATGGGAAAATAAAACACAATGGAATATTACTTGCTGATTAAAAGACTTAACATGGGAGGAAAGGTGAAATCCAGGATACCAGAAAGGTATTGCCTTTGATGGAAGCAGAGGCCTTCATTCACTGTCACATAAGGAAGACAGTGTGTATTGGTAGTGATAAAAAAAATATTTGAAAGATCCGATATTCTTGGTTACATGACTGACAAAGTTATTAGCTGTAATCACAAACTAGTTTGTATTAAAGCCACCAGAGAAAGTAAAGCGAACAAAAAAGGTACAAAATTACTTGCAAAAGCTGAGCAGGCAAGCTGCACAGGCAAAGCCAGGATTGCAGGACCCTGCCAATTTTCATCAGAGATTTACCAACCTGATTTTGGACAGATAAAAAGCCAGTTGGGTGTGTGGTTCTCCAGAGACTGTTAGTGCACAGATAGCTGGGTTTAAGCAAGTTATGATTTTGCTGGTAAAAACAACACAGAAAGAGTAGCTGAGCCCCTAAGGGTCAAGGGTGAGGGATTAACTAAACTGAAGGCCCTATGTAAACTGATACAAGGAGAAAAAGTACAGCACATTGAAGTTTATGGATAATATACACCCCAATAAGGTGTGAACACTGAAAAATTTGGCACCAAAGGAAGTAGCACATTCAAGAGACTTAAGCGGTAAAAATATTGCAACTAGTACGTGTCTTAGTATGTATCTTCTCTCATTGCCAGGACGAATACCCAACATGCAAGTTTAGGGAAGGAAAGGTTTATTTAGCTTGAAGTTATTGGAGGTTTCATAGTTTAAAGCAGCCTGAATTGCATAGCAAGACCTTGAGACATGGAGCCATCATCCGGAATGATCCACTCCAAACCTCTAAGAGAGGCCACCAGACCTGGGGCAGGGGGAGGCACACATGGGAGGTGCATGCTATCAGTTTAATGGTTCGTGCCTCTCTCGCCCCACCCCTCAAGCCTCACACTTGACTGCCCCATGATTTACATGAGGCTTTGAAGTGGCTCTCAACTTTTCTAATGCCGTGACCCTGCAATACAGTTCCTCATTTTGCGGTGACCCCAAACCAAAAAATAATTTTGGTGCCTACTTCAAAACTATAATTACAAATAAATAACATTTTCCGATGGCTTTAGGCGACCCCTGTGATTTGGTCATTCGACCCCCGTCGGGGTCGTGACCCACAGGTTGAGAACTGCTGCTTTAGGGGTACAGCTAGATACAAACCACAACATTCCGCCCCTGAACCCCAAATTCTCAAGCATATCCCTTTGTCCGAAAGGTATTTTAGTGCATCTCTAAGAGTTGCCAAAGTCCTAACAGTTTCAGCATTGCTAAAAAGTCCAAGTCCCAAATTTCCTCCAAGATCCAAGGCAAACTCTCACTTGTGAGCCCCTGTACAAATAAAAACTTCAATATATCCAACGTCAAAAGGTGCAAGATAAACATTGCCATTCCAAAAGGTATACACAGAAAGATACAAACTATGGGGGCCAAAACAAGTCCAAAATCCAGCAGGGCAAACATTAAGTCCTATAGTTCCATGGGGAACATCCAAAGCAATCTGTGGCAAATCGTGAGCTCCATGCAGCTCCACCCTTAGGGCACTTCTGGGGGTTGTAGCTCCCATGGCTTCTCTGTTAGGCTGGCTTTGCTCCCTCGCTGCAATTTTCATTAGATGAACCACGTTTCTGGCTTTTCCAAAATTCTGGAGTTTTCATGGAGTAGGCTTCTTACTCACAGCTTTACACACTGTCCTCTCAGGTATGCACTGCCTGGCCTCCCAGGCCTTCTTCTGCAAACAAGGTGGAATGCTTCTTAATCTCAGAAATTCTGCATTTTTCAGGCACCTAAAACCAGTGCCACATGGATGATGCCAAGGTTTGCTGCCAGCTGGAGCAGTAGCTAGGTTTCCTTCTCCCTTAGCTGTAGGGTTTGAGTGCCTGGATTTTTGAGCATTCTGGCCCTGATTCTAAGAAACAAATTCTCTATGCCAGTGCCATCCTGTAATCTGGTGTGGCCACTGCCTCCATTCTGGAACCTGGTGTGGCCACCATGTCCACTCTGGTTCATGGGACTCTGTGGCTTTCTCCTTAAAGCAAAGTCTCACCCTTGTAATTGTGAGGCTGCAAAGTGCTAGAACCTGCCACCTTATCTGATGCCCTCAGGATATCTTTTCTATTCTCCTGTTCCTCCTGGGCAATGGCGATCTCGACTATCTTTGAAATCCACAGCCTCCCTGGCACTTTCTTTCTGGCCAAACTCACAACATTTTAAATCATTCTGCTGGGCTTTTTGCTCTTCATTCTCAACATAAATCTGACTAAGAGTCAACAACAAGTACCATACCACTTTCCCAACATTTGACTGCTTTGAGATTTCTTTTGAAAGATTAACCAGTCCTCCATGTTTAATCTCAGTCTCAGGAAAAGTCCCTAGACACAGGCAAAATTCAGACAAGATCCCTGCCAACCCAAAGCACAAATGATCTGGAGACCAACAGTCAATGCAGTCCTTCTTCCCAGCAGAAATCTTCCCAGCCAGATCTTTACAAGGAGGACTCCTATCAGTCTTCTGGTCTGAGCTCTGAACAGAATCCCCCCTACAGAAAGGCAGAAGCTTGCAGGCAACATCTCCAAACCATTCCTATCTCTTCCCGTATGCCATTCCCAAACGCTAGTAATCCACGTGGTCAGGTATAGCCACAGCAACAGGCCCCACTCCTCTGGTACCAAATTCTGTCTTAGCTACTCTATCATTTCTGGGACAAATACCCAACACACAAACTTAGGGAAGGAAAGGTTTATTTAGCTCACAGTTACTGGAGCATTCATAGTTTAAAGTAGCCTGAATTATATAGTAAAACCTCAAGACACCACACTGTCATCCAGGATGATCCGCTCCATACCTCTAAGAGAGGCCACCAGGCCTGAGGGTGGGGTGCACAGAGGAGGCACATGCTGTCAGTTTAATGGTTCACACCTGTCTGCTTCACCCCTCAAGCCCAGCCCTGATCCTCTGGCCCCGCCCCTCAAGCCAGACTCTTGACAGCTCCATGACTTACATGAGGCTTTTGGGGGACAATTATTCACAACCATAACAGTATGGGCTAGGTTAGGTGAATTTAAGAAAAGTTGAAGTGAGAAAGCAAGATTTAGATGTCAGTTTTGTGTGTGAAACATGAAAAGCAATTATAAGTATTTTGGACACATCTTGCTTATAATGTGAATCTTCCTCTGCATTTTTTCATGCAGCTCAACAAAGATTTTCAGCTGCTTCCTATGAGTGTATTTTTGTGTGGGATTGGCATTTCTGGCAGTGTGACCCCACACTAAATAAAGTGCCTGAACAACATAGGGAGTTGATTTTTTATAATTGTTACCTCATCATTACGTATACCTAATAGTCAAAATAGCTCTTAGATGAAGTTTAATAATAAAATTTCCAACTTATTATTCCAAAAACTAAGTGGTTCTAGAACATACCATGATCTATTCATTTCCATATGGCCCATGGATTCATTCATTCACACAGCAGCTGCAAAACTGAATAATCACCATGTAGACCCAATGATCTACAAGGCCTTAGATATCTATCTAGTCTTTCATAAAGAGACTACTCTGACCTAGACCCTAAATTAAGCTGTTTCTCTCTTTTTAAATCCTCTGGTCGCTTCTCATCATAATTAGAGCCTCACTCTGTATATTCATTTTCCAGTTCTTCGGCAAGTAAGCTCAGGCTTCCAAAGCCATCAAGGTCTACTGTCCTCTGAAAAGCAACAAGGGATTCTACCAGTATGCCTTTCCCTTGCCATTCGATGTGCCAAGCACAGTCTTTAAGTCTTTATGAGGCCCACTTCTCTTTCCACATTGATCTGAAGTTTCAGCTGGTGTGATAGCCCATACATGTAAACCCAGCCTCCTGCAAGGCTGAGGCAGGAGGACTGAAATTTGTAAATCAGCCTGGACAACTTATTGAGACTCTTTCTAGTCTGGGGATCTAGCTCAGTATGAGGCCTTCAATTTAGTTCCTAGCACCATCAAAATCAATCCATCAAGCTTCCATTAATAGGCCTCCTTTCAAAGGACAGTTCTATAGCCTTGACACTTACCATTACTGTATATCTATGTCTTTATTGTGTGTTTACAGTCAGCTTCTTTTCATGATAATGTAAGGTCCATTAAAAGGGAATTCATATATATAATACATATATTATTTAATATGTATATAATATATAAAATTATATATTGCATTATATTATACGTAAATATATATATGTATATATATGTGCATATATATATATACATATATATACATATATATAATTTTTTTTAGTCACTACTCTGAAACCTAGATTTTGGCTCAGAGGATGTTGTGGTTTTGGGTTTTTGCAAGGGTAACCATATTTTTGCAAGGGTAACCATAGGTAACTAATATTTTATATTAGTTTATAAAGAATGATCCAAGAATCATATACAACAACTGTAGGAAATCTATCCACACATTAAGTACTAAAGAATCCAGTTGAGGGCCTGGATCCTACTTCACCAATCTGTGCTGGCAAAGCCCAAAGGTCACTGGAGGAAGCCAGGAAGTCTCTGCCAGCATGCTGAAAGATCTGTGCTAGCAGGCTGAGGGATCTGAAATGGAGCTAGGAAGCAATGCTCACAGTGAGCATCAAATCACCCTCTGTAGTACCCCAGCCGTGCTCAGTGGCAGAGAGATACCAAACTCCTCTAGCAATGAGGAAAGCCTAGCTCCCATCAGGAAAGCCAATGTGACAAGCTTCAGCATGAAGCTGGGCAGTGCTCCACCTTCCTCTCTGGAGCCAGGAAGCAAAGCCCAAGATGAGGACCAAAGCTCCTCCAGAGTTCACTGAGAAAGCCAGAATGGTAAGGTCCCCCAGCAGAACAGCCCAAGAGTACCAGCAGCCTCCAAGCGCCAACAGCTTCTCTAAATAGCATCCTTAACAGCGTCTTCGTAACTTCTCTTGTTCTGCCTTTTATGTTGCTGGCAACAACCCTTACATGGGCTCCTCATGCCCAGAACCACACTAATTTAATTCAGCTGGATGTAATAAGCTAACTTCCTGTTAGAAATCCACTACAAAGGAGATGCAACTAGAAAACACTGCTTGTGTGAATCAAAAAGTATTAAGCACTTTGGAATAGACTTCTTCACCTCAATCCTTTTTCATCTATGTTTTTTTCTCATCTGTCCTTTAAGAAACTCACTATCTCGTCAAAGCCACAGAGAAGCATACTTGAATATAATGCCATGAACCACATTTATAAAGCAGCATGCAGGAGTAAAGGTAGAGACACAATGTGGCTTATTTTAATGCTTGGATTGTGAGCTGGGAGTATGTCTTGGAGATAGATATCTGTGGTTGTGAGAGCTTTTCCTGAATCACTCTGATTTAGCTGGGCCATTTAAAGCACTAATGATAAACGCTCATGTGAAGTGAACTGGATCAATTATTCGAACATTACACTTTAATCAGAAATAAGATTTATTTTTAAAGAATAAAAATTGTTACCATGCAACTGCAGTTTGAGCTTAAATTTCACTGCTCATCACATTCATTGAGTATATATTTTGGCATTTGCTTTTATGAATGTGAGCTTTTTCATATTAGCACAAAACTCTTATAAAAGTATAACAAGAAGGGTTGGAGATGGAGCTCAGTGACAAAGTGCTTAGCTAGCATGTCAAAGGCCCTGAGTGTAAGCCTCAGGATGTGAAAATAAAAAAGCAACTTCAGACTCATAATCAGAAGTCTGGATTTCCTTTTATTTCTTAAAAAAAAACCCTGCAAAATAGTATTAAAACAGAAAAATTGCAAATGACACAAAATTTTACCAAACAAAATAATATGAATTTCACAGTAATTGTTGTATTGCATAGTATTGTCTTCAAATTAGTTGTTCTTCTTAGCAGACCCACACATGAAAAAACTGGAAGAAAGAAATATATAAGAAATTAAGAAGAGAAAATGGTCAGAGTTGAAAACAGGGGACATAATAAATTAAACATCAACAGCTCCTTTCTATAGACCAGCAGAAATGCACAGTAGAGTAGTCCAAACCATCGTGCTTACACACATAGATACATCTGCCCCCCACACAATTCCCTCCCTGTCCTTCTCAACTCTGTAATTCCTTCCTTTTGAACAGGTTCAGCCATTTTCCCAGTATCTATTGCACCCTTTAGATTTTTAAGTTTGGGTTTACTTTCAAATGTGTTTCAACAAGGTCTTTTTATAATTTATTCAGCAATTAATTCAGGTTTAAATTTTTGTAAATTATCATTTTTCTCATAGAAATGTTCTTACATATTTTTAGGGATGATATACTAGAAACACCTAGAAATGTTTATAAAGCACATTATCTTTTTAGAAATGATTAATGTTTTAAAATATATTTCAGGGGGGCTGGCGGGTTAGCTTTGTTGTTTAAAACACCTGCTTAGGCAAACTCAGTCAGGCACAGGGGACCCCGCTCCATATGTATCACCCTTCCTGCCCTTAAGGCACCCTGAGCTAGTATATATATGTATATATATATATATATATATATATATATATATATATATATATACATACAGATAGATAGATGATAGATAGATGATAGATAGATAGATAGATAGATAGTAAGAGAGATAGATATAGATATTACTGGTATGAATATTTACTATTGTCACTTAAATTTCTCCTAGATCTGTTCAACTTATGGAGGAGATATGTAAAAATTGTCTCTGGCAGCATTTTGAGTCAGTTTTGGGTGATTTTCATTAAAGTACAAATGACAAATTTCTGTGCCATTTTTCTTAGGTTATATGGAACTTTAAGTGGGGTGAGACTAGCAAGTGAGTTTTAGAATCAAATTTCTCTATTTGAGTTGTGACAAGAGTCAGGAGCTTAGCTACTGGTCATTTACATTTGGGCAAAGTACTTCTCTATATCTTAGTTTTTTTCCTATGCCAAATGTGAACAGAGTGTAGAAATATTGCATCAGGTAATCATTAGCACAGAAATAAAGTAAAAGGTATTTGTGACCATGACTGACTTATCACGAGAGCTCAGCAAATGTAATCAATGATTATTAATTAAATGATCTCCTTTAACTTGTGTATAAAAAGTGAAAGAAAGAAAAAGAGAGATAGAATACTAAGTTGAATTAAAGTTTTAGGAACAACGGCACACACAGCCCTGCAGTCAGCCATGCATCCCACGCTTATTTTTCCATCCCTATGATAGCTCCTCCCTTGATAGCTTCGTTATCTCCCAGAAGGGCCCTCAGTAGGGCTGGACACACAGCCTATGCCAACCGTGGCCAACATCTCTCACCTCTCTGCTAGACCATGCTTCACCATTTTTCTCTTCTTTAGCCAAGTTCTCATATGAAAATTTCCAGTACATAGCACTTGTTGGTTCTTTCTATTGGCCTTATTTGTGTTGCATGTGCAGTTGCAAGCCAATAAATTCACTGTGACTGTTCTCATTTACTGTTTATCTGATAATGCCTAGATTCTGGAGCTTGAGTAAAGTATTGTTCTGTTATTTATCCAGTGTGTGATCTTTGAAAAAGTACTTACCCTCTTTACTTTGGCCTCTTTATTTGAAAAATGGAGCTAATGTTTGTCAACCATTGCTATAGATCAATTCGTACATACTTAGGCCTTCAAAAATGTGTAGCTTGGGGTCAGCGAGATAGCTCAGTGAGCTCAAGTGCCTGCTTAGGCAAGCACAGGGACCATAATTCAATCCCCAGCGCTACATGCTTTGCTCGCCCTGCCCCCATGGCAGACTGAGCAGGCCACTTAGAAGAAAAAATAAAATGCATGGCTTATAGTGAATACTCAATATGTATTGACCATCTCAGTCATGATCACTATCATCATAATCAGCACCAGTATCTCTATATCCCTGTAACTTCCTTGGGAAGTTGGAAGCTTCTGCCCTGAGAACTTTCATTCAAAAACCTGGAGAAGGAATTGTTCAGAGAACAGATGGTATGTGGTTCAGACTTCCAATCATGTTTAAAAACTGAGAAACAATAAATTCACTGGGAAGAAAACTTTTTAAAGCACATATTTCAACTATCTTCATGATTGTAAGAGTAGATCATTTCTGATACCTTTCTCAATCTCTAGTTATAATAATTTAGTAAGCATAAATTTCTATGTGATAAAAACAAAAAAACTAAAAAACACTATTTTGTGTTAAATTTTCAACAAACTTTCAAGTTCTAAGATATGAGCTCATTTTAAGATTAATCACAATTCATTAGCATTTCCAAGTTTGGCAACAAAATTGTTGGGTCTATATATTAAATAACCTTAGCTCATAAATAAAATATGTTAAATTATTTTTCCAAAGTTATTCTAAAATTATTTTAGGAAAAAGTGGAATTAATATAAAACCATATATTCTAACATTTGTTGTCATTTCACAGAGTAGGCTTTCATTCACTCTTCAGCAATCAGAAAGCAAACAATTTTGTAAGTCTCTTCTTTTAAAAATTACAATCCTGGGTAAAATTATCATTTATCACCCCAAAGATATAAAAGTACACAGGACACTTCCTAAAGATTACAAACTGCTAACAAGTTTGTTTTATGTAAGATACAATTGAGTCAAATTAACTAATAAGGAGGAAAAAGCTAATCTCCCATTGTCAGGTGTCAAGGAGAAATTATAATATATAACTACTGCAGAAGCTTCCCACTCTGCATGCAAAGGCCACTGCTTCTCTGCAGTTAACCACATAGATGATCTTTGAAAATACTATTAATACTTAAGATAGTAATTTTATATACTTTCACTTTATTTTTTCTTTAGAATCAATTAGCCCCAAGAGAACAGATATTTAAAAACAGCTAATGGGCCCGAGAGATAGCTCAGTAGAACAAACACCTGGCTGGCAAGTGCAGGGTCCTCAGCTGAATCCCCAAAACAAAAATAAATAAGATAAAATAAAAATAAATAAAAAATAAAAACAGCTAATGACTGCTTTCATGTGCCAAAACCTGTGCATATAAAAGCAATATTTATCAAATAGATTCACGCTGCATTTTAAAAACAACATTAAAAGTAAGAAAAAAACTAACTTTTGCTTATTTTAATCATTAAAAATGGCTAACATAAAGAGAAGAAATTTTCACTTGTGAGATGAATAAATTCTGGAGACCTACCTTAAAATAGAGTCAGTATGGTTAATAAGAATGTATTACATATATGTACTTAGCCAAGAGAATAGATGTTAACTGTTTTCACCAGAAAAAAACATTAAATAATATAACTCATCATAGGATAAATATGTTAATCAACTTGATAGTATTGGTCATACATATAACATATATACATGTATCATACTGTACATTAGGTGTTTTAAATATGTAAAATTTTTATTTGTCAATGATTCTTCAATAAAACTACAAATATACAAATTCTATAAGAGGGACTAATAGCAATTATATGTGAATATATCTCATTTTGTTTAAGTATTTATTTTTATGTATTTAGTACAAGGTCTATAGGGCCTCACTACACAGAATGGACTCATACTGATTCTCCTGTTCTCACCCTCCCAAGCCCTAGGATGCCAAGCGAGCACCACCACCCCCAGTCTCAATCACCATCTCAGCATGACCCCAGGCATGGCTGGCATGGCACACTAGGGATCAAACCCCAGTCCCTATATCTACCTAAGCAGGTGCTCTAATCTACTGAGCTATCTGGCCAGCTCAGTGTGAGTATATTTTTAATTAAAATCATTTTTAATTTATGAGGACAAAAATTAATAGCATAAATACATCAATCATTTTCATGACCTTTATTCTTTTATAATGAAAATGAGAGTACAGTGAAATTTATAATTACCATTAGCTGGTTCTTGCTTAGTGGTTTTTGTCTTTCCAAAACCAGAAGAAAAAAAGAGTAAATTATTTTTGAAAGTTATTTGTCACTCATCTGTCAGAGATGTTTATAGTTTTAAAGTCCAAATAGTGTATGGAAAATCACACTTGCCTTGACAACAACCCATGCCCAGTGGAATCTACAGATTATTTCTCTTTTGAGCCAAATCAAATCAAAACACAGAAAGAAAGCCACATTTTTCAATTATGCATTCAGAATCTGTTAAAGGAACATTTTCTTAAAACAACAAAAAGTGAATCAGTGGCTGTATTCTCAGTGCATGAATCATTAGACATTGAATTTCCATAGTTTTCTACCTTCTCTCAGTGTTCCACAAGGGATATTTGTCATTGCTATAGTTACTAAATTCTTCAAATAAAGATGTATAAAGCCCTGTTTTTCCTCTGAAGAAGAACAGGACTTAGATTTCCTTACTTTAATTTCTTGGGAACATATTTGTAAAAACTCAGAGTTTCAAAACTCTTTGCTTACAAATTGGAAGTACTGATTTCAGAATCATTTCCACAATCAGTATGATGACTCAAAAGACAAGGCCAAAAAATGTAAACACAAAAACTATAAAAGGCACAGTATCAGAAGAAAATATTTCATATACCTCATACTAAAAGACAAACAAAAAGGTAATCAACAGTGGACAAGTTTTAAAACATTGGTATTATACCTATAAACCCTTGGTCAAATTTCAATCTCAATCACCACTCAGCTTGCTATGCCTTAAACTTGTATATTTATAATCTACTCAACACACATGTCAATGTGGATGAGTTCTTAGACTATGTCTCAGAATATGTGAGCTATATCTGCCATCATTATTATCATGTTATGTTGGTGATGTAGTGATTTAACCAAAATAATCCATTATCTTGGTGACTAGAATGACTTGCATGTAGAGACACTTTTAAGTTTAAGATATTCTAGTTGTTCTGAAAATGTTCATTGGCATTTATACTAAGAAAAGACCTTTGATTTCCATAGAATCTTCAAAGTCTAGGAAGAAAAGGTATGTAATCCTGAATCTTTCTGGACTTCCATGCTATAGCAAAGACAAAGAAAATATTAAGTGCCATGGAGCAAGCAATAATCAAGAAGGAATGCTATTGCAAGACACAAAACTTAGCCAGTTCAGGATAAAAACCAGAGAACATTTTGGCTTTTGACAATGACAATAAGTTTTCTAACCAGACTAAATCTGAATCTCAGTTTAAATGCAAGAGCTGGGATGCTACGGTAGTAGCTTCTCTAGGACCGGTTTCTTCTCCCCAAGAGCATCTGGTCTGCCTACTCCTGACAGCACGAGAGGCACACCACGTGAGACAGTACCAGTGATGGATCCCAGAAGGCGGTTCAGCGCCGTCAACAATATTTACAATTGCTTAGTTTTTATTTTATGCCACACGAATATGCAAGTCCATAAATAACACATTTCCAAAGGTGAAGTGAAAATAAGCAATAGTGATGGGGGATATGCCTATTTAGCAAAAGACTCCTTGATAATTAGGGAGGAAGTTAAAATTCTATATTTAGCTAACAGAAATTAAAGAAATAGTGAAGTTAGCATTGAACAGCCCCAAAAAGTATCATCTTTTCCTTATTTCTACCAAACTAATTACAAAGGACAACAGAGCCTTTTTTTAAATTCACACTCAGGACAAGAAGCCCCACTACAAATTACTGAATATCAAATTATTAAATTATTTCAAAAATAAATCAGTACTGTTTTTTTTAAAAAACATAACAGTAATGTAACATAAGAGGCAATGTGTCATTCTGAAATTGTGCTGAATTTTAATCATTTTGGATAGTTCCTTATTCAATAAGATTGAATTTTTTAAACACAGTTGAGGTAATAATCAGAAGGCTTAACATTGCCATATTGACTGGAATCCTTACATAAATACTGACAAAAGGTCAATTAAAGTATCTGGATAAATGATTTATACTAGCATATGACTACTTTATAATTTAACTCTTACGTTGTGTTTTTCTTTTATGTGTTAATGATTTTTTAAATGCCAGTTGCCTTTAAGGAAGTTCACTTTGAGTTCTGCAAGTAGTGACATTGCCCATGATTTTTTGAATGCTTTCTCACAGACTGTGTCCTGAACCACTAACGACTAAGGTGGCTGAGGCAACCCTATCATCTGCTCTGTCTGTTAAGTGGCTGCAGTGGAAAATTCAGCTGTTGTCAGTCTGTTTGGTTTTGTGTGAAAGAACTTCCATTGCCCAGAAGAACAAAATTGTTTAAATGAGGCAGTCAGAAATGGGAACCAAGTACACACACACACACACACACACACAAACAAATCATTAGCCTAGAACTCAGAACACTCTCATACATCTAACAAGGTTGTAATAGAATTACATTAACCATGTCCAATCCACTAACAGGAACTTATTTGATGAAAAATAACTTATTCTTGAAGAAAGAGCCTCAAATTCAATTTATATCTTGCAGTCCAAGTAAATAAATCCCCACAATTTCATGTCCCCTTTGGTTATCTTGGGGAAAAGCCATAGCAGAAAATGAGGCTTCATGCTACTAGTGGGCTACATAAAAAGCAAGTATTTTTAAGCACTCCAAGAGATCACAGATGTCTACAAGGCAGGTATAACTGGAAAAAATTGCATTTGTAGGCATAAAAGAGAAATTAAAGGCAAAAGAGAATATATGTTTTATATCTACTTTGAATAATCATCAACTTCTTACTTGTATTACAAGTAATAACATTTGCCATCTTAAGGGAAAAACATAACAATATACTTTGGAGGATATTCAGTTGTCCCTTGGTAGCTAACTGGATTGTTCCAAAGACCCTCTCCTTGGATATTAAAATCCACGAATATGCTGGTCATGGTAGCTCCCACCTGTAGTCGCAGCACTCCGGAGGCCAAGGCAGGTGGATCATCGCTAGTCTGTGACCAGCCTAAGCTACAAAATGATCTCAAGAGCAGCCTGAGCTGCACATTGAGACCCTCTTTCAAAACAAGAGAAAACCAAATAATAAAATCCATGAATGTTCATATCCCTTAAATAAAATGATAAAATATTTGTACACATCCTCTTATATACTTTACTTATCTTTGGATTACTTATAATACCTAATACAACATAAATGGTATGTCATAGTTACTACATTGCATTGCTTAGGGAGTAATAAAAAGAAAAATCTATATGTTCTTTACATAAGTACTTACATTTTTCCCAAATTTTGATCCATGGCTTATTGATTTCAAGATGTGGATCCCATGGCTATAGATGGCTGCTGTACCTGCCTCTGCTGGCTAAGCAAAAAATGACATTGTTCATTTCTGAATACTATATATAATTATTTGCTAGTTTAGGGTAAACAAGTTACTTACAATGCCAGAATTTAAAAGCAACAATTTTTAATCTTACTGTTTCTATGGATGCAGCTTAGCTGGGTGCTACTAAGTCAAGTTCTTAAAAGCTACAATCTAATTTCATCTGGTCTCTGTTCCTGCCTGAAGACCTGATAAAGGGAGGATCCATTTCCTGGCCCACTCATAATTGCTTCTGTATGCAGGGCCAGGCATGGCACTCAGTGGGGCTTTGCACCTTCCCAGGAATCCCCAGCTTCTTGCCCAGTGGGTCTTTGTGCAGCACAGCCCAAAACATGCCAGGTTAAGCAAGCACATAAAAAAGCAATCGTAAGTAGCAACAAATCAGAAGCTTTCTGTAACCTAAGCTTGGAATGCTATCATATCATTTCAGCTCATCCTGTTCTGCAGAATCAAATAGCCAGATCTAGTTACATCCAAATGGAGAGAATTTCACAAAGCCTTTGTGTCTTACTTTTCTCTTTGCTGACACAAAACACCCAGCACCCCAGGTTAAAGGAGTAAAAGCTTTTTTAGCTCACAATTTGTAGAGGTTTCAGTCCACAATCTGCTGCTCCAAGGTGGGCATGGCAGACAGGTGGGGCAGAGGAAAAACTATTCATACCGGAAAGAAGGTGACAAAGCAATGAGGGATGATCACAGCTCTTCATTCCTTTATTCTTTATCAAGGGTGAAGTTCATAGTCTTAATTGTAGTGCCCTTGATCCTAACATTGTACCAAGGATCAGTCAGAGTCACACATTCTAGAGTCAGCCACCTCCTAAAAAGCCCCACATATGACTACGTGAGACTTTGGAGGGACACCTAGTCACAAGTCGTAATACTCTGCCTCAGCTTCCCAAACACTCATGCACATCCCTTTATGTCAAGGGTTTATTCTATCTCTAAAAATCTCTAGAAACACATTAAAAAGTTCAAGTCCAAAGTCTGAGATTTAAGGCAAACTTTTAGCTATGCACTACCATATAGATGAAAAGGAAGTTAAACACCTTCAACATTCAATGGCACGAGATAGACATTTCCATTCCAATGTTACAAATGGGGTTTTAGTAAGTCATGAAAACAAAGTAAAACCAAAATCCAGCAGGGCAAACATTAAGTCCCACAGTTGTACTTCCAGCATCCCTGAAAATCCAGGAGAAGTTGTAATCTCCAACAGCTTTGAGTAGTTTTGCCCTAAGAATACTGTCTGTGGTTGTAACTCCTCTCTGGAGTGCATGGGTCAGGCACCTATGAAGCAAATCTGATACTATCCAAAAATCTGCTTCCTTGGCTTCTTTTGTAATGCTTTCCCACCTGTTTGCATCTTCAGGGTTTGTAAGTCACTGAACTAGCAGAAAGGTAGGTCCAGAAGAAAGCCTGACATGGATGTGAGGAAAGAGTTCTGACCAATAACAACAGCCTGAAGTTGAGCTTGGACAGTAAATATACTCTCAGCCTGGTGTCAGTTGTTCCTTGGAAAATTTGTCAGCATTTATGTCTGTACCTAGTGCTGTGTTGAATAATGCGAGTATAAAGAGTATATCTTAACCAATAATTTGAATTTCTATTAAGTATATTTAAGTTGAGTCTTCTTTTTATAGTATGCATTCCACTTAATTTATGACTTGTCTCTCGTGTACATCTTAGAAATGTGAGAGACTGCACTGTATGGCCCAGCGAGTTCACAATCTGTCTCTGTCCCTCAGTTCTCTTATAACTTTCTATCCTCTCTGTTTTTCATACTGGGAGTTGAACTCAGGGTCTCGTGCATGCCAGGCAGGTGCTGTATCACTGAGCTACTTCCCCAGCACTCCCTGATGACTTTCTAAAACCTGCATTCTATCTCAGCAAGGTTTGAGACCCACAAAACTGAAGCTGTCTGTTCCCTTGCCCTCAAAATTATTATGCTGAACGTTAAGGGTAAATCTCAACTCAAATATGCCATTACTGAAGTGACAATTTATTTTGTAATTTTTGCATTTCCCCTTTTTATTAATTCCAATAAATCTCATTGGCCAAAGCCTAAGAAAGAAAAACCTATTTCTTTCAAAGTGGCTAACAAAGGTTATATCATTTTTAATCTGATATGCAGGCCTCAGTGTATACAGAAATAAGCAAGCACTCTTGCTGATGGAAATTTATATCAAATGAGCCTAAAATACCATCTTTGGCTTCTATCAATCACTTGCCTAATTATTCCCATTTTCAGTAGTCTCTCAATCTTCATGAGACAAGACCGCAATGCCTAGAAATACGGAAGACATCCTTTGTCCCTTGAATTAAGGGCCCTTCTGCTGCCTGTGTCTTCTCTCTCATTTGTTACATTTAATAATCGGAAAGTGAATGTGCTTAACAGGCTTTGTCTGTGAAGAGCTTCATTTCTTTCCTGGGAAGGAAGCTATAGCCTTGGAATTGTCTCTTTATGCACTCCACCTTTTGACAGCCCTGAGCCCTTATTTATGAAAGGCATTTAATTAATGCCCTTGGATAAACTGTTAACCTTTGAAATGGTTTCCTGATGCATGGAAGCCCTTTCTCTGCTGCCAGGAATTGATTTTGGAAATATCCCTGCCTCCTCATAACTTATGATGAGAGAGAGAGAGAGAGAAAAGAGGCCAGGCAAAGTGAAGCCCAGAGAAGAGCCTGTGAAGGGCACTGACGATGCATTTGCATTAGGACCTGGGAAACGCAGACCATCAGAAATGTGTGGAATCGACTTCAACAAGGGATGGTGGTTTTATGAAGGTATTATGAAATCACACCATGAAAGAGAGTCACACTCTGGAAAAGGGACAGCCACTTTCAAATGAGCTAAAGCTACACTCTAAATTTCTAGTAAAAAAAAAGAAAGAAAGAAAGAAAGAAAGAAAGAAAGAAAGAAAGAAAGAAAGAAAGAAAGAAAGAAAGAAAGTCAAGACAAAACAACACAGATGGTGAACACGCAGAGAAGAGAAAGAAGCATGCAACTCTTAGTCACACAAATATTTTCCTGATCTGATTCCCAGAGAAGTTTTCATAAGCAAGAAAGATGCCAGAGTTCTTTGGAACTTTAAGCCTTACTAGGGCAGATACTGTTTGATGTAAGGTTGTACTCTGGGAGAAGTGTTTAGTAATGAAATGTTATCTTAGAAAAGTGACTTTTCCAAATGAAAGCATTTGAAGGACACATGGAAGAGGTTGCCTAAATTTGTGTTTTCTTATTGCAATATTATCTACTGGCAAAGTGAAAGCCTCGGTCTCTACTGCAGTAGTAGTGCAGTCCATGGCAACAGCAAGACCCTGTCATTTTGATCATAAAACCTCAGAAGAAGATCAGGTTGCTTTGTTTGCACACAAGTGATGGCAAACCTCATGTGCAGTGGAGAAAAATAAATAAATAAAACTATGCTGTAAGCGATGCCTTAATACTTAATCTTTTAGATTTTCACTTACAAAATCTATGCATCTTTTGTACTAGAGATACAGATTAGTTATTAAATTAAGAAGAGCCAAACAATAAGGATCTGTATAAAATAACAATTTGGAGGCTATTGGACGATGAAATAGTTCCATTTTCCTCATTCAAATTCTAAACGTTAAGCTGCCTGTTGTTCAGTAAGAAATACCACAGCATTTCCACACTGCAGCCTTGGGATTTGCAAATTAGCGTAATATGAGTGTGTGGGTGTGCTTGAGGGTCTGCTGTCTATTTTCAAATTTTATACCAACACTGCCACACAGTTGGTCCAAAATTTTGCCCTTTGTGCAGGCTTGATAATGAACTCTGGGAAGTTGAGGTATGAGGAGTTCAAGCTTGAGTCCAACCTGAAAAAGTAAGTCGCTTAGTGGAACACTATCTCAAAAATTCCTGGAGATTTGGCTGAGGGAAAATATCCTGGGTTAAATCCTCACTTCTGCAAAAATCAAATAAACAAACAACAACAAAAAAAAACATAAAGAGAGCTGAGATTTATTAGAAATGACATTTTTAGCCTAATCAATGCATACAAAATGTGCCACACTTCACTAATTAGGAGGCAGAGCAGAATCATTCTGGTGATGCATTCACTCCTGCAAAGAAGCTCCACCCCGCAGCCTGTTTCCCTGGCCTGTGTACTCTGGGAAAGGTCTAAGGCAAAGGAACACAGCCTGAGCTATGAGCTTTGACCACAGCTGAAGAACGTAGAGAAGACAGGAAACATCAGGACCTGTGATTTGTGACTTGTGGGAAGAACTGATTTCCAAAGTATCCTTGAAGGTAAAGCCTCTTTCCACATTTTGTCACAATTGTTGAGAATCCTAGAACATCGGGGGAGCACACAATGCAGCCAGTGTTTTGCTAATCCAAAAATTAATGAGCAGAAAGCATTTAGTAGTTTTCCCAGTGGAAGGCAGCTTGACAAGGAACAGCAGTGTTTCTATTAAGAATCTGGTTCTTCAGATTCTTAAGCTGAGATTTGTGTCAATATATAAATGAAACTATTATTTTGATGTAAGACTAAAAATGAAATACCTGGTGTAATTTTATTCACTCAATAGTGAGAGATTTTGCTGCAAAATATTTGTGTCTATGAAGCATGTGCTAAAGACACAGAAAGGTTTACTTTGATGCCATCACCATAGCTACTTCCTTGCAACCTACAAGAAGGATGACATCTAAAATTTCAGTGAAGGGCCCGGCAGGATGGCTCAATGGTCTAAAGCACCTGCTTAGGAAAGCTTGGGCAGCTGCAGGGACCGCAGTTCGATCCCTGGCACCACATGCTGCGCCAGCCCTGCCCTCAGGGTACGTTGAGCTAGCCATAAAAATAAATAAATAAACAAACAAAAGTTCTGAAACAAGAAAAAAATAAATTAAAAATTTTTTTAAAATTAAATAAAATGCTTTAAAATAAAATAAAATTTCAACAAAGCCTTTATTTTCTGAGCTATAATAAAGTGTGTTCACATTTCTGATTTTCTAAGAGAAAACAGACTTACTAGTCTATCATCACCTGACAGTGCATGACACCCTAATTTTAGAATTGTGGGCAGGCATGCAAGTTTATCATGACCACTCGGAAACCATTCCAGTTATCATTTTTGAATGACTTGTTCAGTATCTGAATAAACTGCTGAAATCTACTCTGCATGCAGATGGGCCAAATTCCATGCCTCCTGATTTTCTTTCTGGTGACATATTTTGTAGCATATAGAGACTCTTAGTCTTCTAAGCCCTTTGCTGACCCCACAAGTGTTTTGAACACTCAGGGTCAGCAGTCTTTGATATTTTAAAAATGTTTAATTAATTTATGTATTTCTTTGGTATAGGATCTCACTATGCAGCTTAGGTTCATAGTGATCCTCCGATCTCAGCCTTCCCAGTGCTGCACTTACAGGCATGTGCCACCATGCCGGGTTTGGGCAAGGGGACTGGTACAGCATGCAGTACAGGGGATCGAAGTCAGGTCTTTAAGTTTGTACTTAGCCATCTGAGTTATCTCCCCAGCCCAGTGGTCTTTGAACTTCGCAGTTTATATTGAATCAGATTGTTGACATTCACCCTGAATTTTTGTTTGTTTGTTTGTTTTGCTTTGTGTTGTATTTTTAACTCAGTAGTATGTCTGGAGCAGAGACCAAGAATTTAATTTCCAACAGCCTCCATTTGACACTGATGCTACCAGAAGAGCCTACACTTGGTGAACCAACCACCGCACTAAAGAAGCAGAAATTATTAAGAATGAAATATATGCTATTAGCCGGGCGTGGTGGCTCATGCCTGTAATCCCAGCACTCGGGAGGCTGAGGCAGGAGGATTGGTGCGAGTTCGAGACCAGCCTGGGCTACAAAAGTGAGCTCAAGGCCAGCCTCAACTGCATAGCGAGACCCTGTCTCAAAAAGACAAAAAAAAAAAAGAAATATATGCTATTATACCATTATTAAGAATTAAATGTGTTACATGTACTCTGTAAAACACTGATAAACATTAAGACAGTAACCCTCTGCCTTCCATATGTTTATATTAACTCGCCATATTGAATTGTTCCCTTAACTAATGGTTATCTTCTTTGTCTCTTCCGATCCATCTTAGCTTGAAACTCTCTTGGTCTCAAATTGGGACACCAATTCCTGCTTTCTCCTGTGAATTTCAGAGAATATTATTTCCCAACCCACAATTTTCAATCTATGTCTTTTTTAATCGAATGTGTTTCCTGTGTGCTGCATTGCTTGCTTGCTTGCTTGTTGGATCCATTCTCCAAATCTGTGTCTTTCTGCTGGGGAACTGAGTCCGTTCACACTGAGGATTACTACTGAGAGTCATGGACTTGCTCCTGTCACTGCATTCTTCTTCCTGCTGCTGACTTCCTTTTCTGATTAGGTGCTTCTCACACCAGATGTGTTCTTTGTTGGTTTTTGTTTTGTTTTTAAACTGATTGACATTATTGCCTTCATTGTTTCTTTCCAGGATATTCTTGAGGCTTTCCTATAAATTAGTTTGTTGGTCATGAATTCCTTGCACTATTTTTTGTCATGGAAATACCCTATTTCACTATCAACTTTTTTAATGTATGTAGTATAGGGCTACAGGATCTCACTACACAGATCAGACTCCCAGTGATCCTTCTGTTTTCAGCCTCCCAAGCACTGGGATTACAGGCGTGTGCCACCATGCCCATTCTTAATTGCTGTCTCAAAGCTCTCCAGGGGCAGGACTGGCACCACATGCTGAGGATGGAACCCTGGTCCCTGTGTCTGCTTCAGCAGGTGCTTTAATTTACTGAGGTATCTCGTTGGCCCTCGCTATAGATTTGTAAAAGAATGTTTTGCATGTTACATAAACTGGAGTTGAGGCCGGAGCTTCTCTCACTGCCCAAGAAAATAAGGCACACAGAGGACCGCTGTGGGGACCAGATGAGCCCTACCCCAACCCTACCCCTTCCTGGGGCCAGGGCGATCTGTGGACGCTTCTCTCACTGTCCTATAGGACAAAGAGTCCCAGGACAGCTAAGAGGTCCTGGAGAGACCTTCCCCACACACCCCCACCTTGGCCCCTCACTAGAGCTCAGCTGAGCTGCAGCTACTTCTTCTGCCCTGGTAGAAGTCAGGTGGTCTCAGGACAGTTATGAGGACCTGGTCAGCCCTGTCCCAACCACTTCCCTCACCACCTCTGGAGCTCAGCTAAGCTGTGACTGCCTCTCCCACTATGGCATCACTGTACCTCTGCTGAGCTGCTGCTGCCTGTCCCACTAATAGTGGGAGCTTCCATGCGCCCCGTCTATTCTCCCCTTCCCCACCACTGAGAGAGCCTTGCAGAGCTTCAGCCTGCCTCATCATTATTGGATCCCCCGTGAGCTGTGGCTTGCCCAAGCACCACCCCCAAGGTGGAAGCCAAACTGAACAGTAGGGACTTTTCTGTCCCTGCACTCCCACTCCTGTGGGACCTGGCTCACCTGTAACCCACTCCCCTACTATTATTAGCCACAGTGAACACTGGGAGCTGCAAAAATGTCAAAAGGAAGGAGCCAAAGACACTCACCATCCTCGAGCCCACACAAAACAAGCCCAAGAGACAAAGCCATACAAGAACTTGGAAGTCAGACACCTGAGATTTTGGAAATGATAGCAACTGATGTAAACAAACAACTCCATCAAGTTGTGGAAGAAATCCGATCAAAAATAGTCTCTCAGGTAAAAAAGAAATAACTACAATCATGAAAGAACTGCACAGTATATCTGAAGATGATACATATATGGGGCTGGAAGTTGTTATTTTATAAGGCTTGAAACATTTCACCCCAATCCAATCTGCCCTGCAAAGTAGAAAAATTACTGTGATTTAAAGCAGTTCATCTTTAAATGTGATTCATTGCTTTCCTCTAACAGCTTTCAAGTTTTGACAATGAAGATATAGTTTTGGGCAATTAGTTACTACAAGTGAACTATTCAAATTTCTATCTTTTGCAGAAACAATATCTTAATTTATTATTTCTTAGACATTTATGTCACCCAACTTTGCATTTTTTGTAGGTAGTTCAACTGATACCACAATATTTGTTTCCTTTTTTCTACGTCTATTATTATTTCTTTTATTATAATTTTGTATATTATTATAAAATTTTGTTTTGAGGATTTTTTATTTTGTTTTTGAGACAGGGTCTTACTACATAGTAATTCATGTTAATTTATCTTATGTTAAATTAATTTATGTTAATTTATGTACCTTGGGATGGCCTCAAATTAATCGAGATCCTTCTGACTCAGCTTTGCTAATGGCGGGGTCATAGGTGTGCCACCACACCCAGCACAGAAATTTTATTTAATCAAATGTGATAATCTATACTGAGTTGGGATACATATCAATGCTTTCTAATCTTGTTAGTGAATAACAAATAATGTTCCTTGTTAAAGTAAAAAGTTTGTACTCCCACAAACCTTTTTTCTCTCCAACCTCAAACTTACACAAAATAATAGCCTGAAAATTTATTACTATGTGAGTAAAATCAGTGGGAAAAAGATAATAACATATAGGAAATTCAAAAAAGTATCTGCAATACTGAGAGCAGATGAAGGATTGGGAAATTACTAAGTGACCCAGAGTTCATTATAGCCTAATTACCTACTTGGTGCTTCCAGTGAAGCCCAAGCCACAGTGCCCCACACAACCAGAGCCTGTCGGTGGTCCTGGGAACAGCAGCAGTGCTTAGCTTGCCTGGTCCCTAGGCCCCATTCTAGAAAAGCTGATGGCTTTCTTCTTACTATCCGACGCTTTCCCTCACAAGGCTGGGGGCTACTTTGTGACTGGCTTAAACCTGAGTAAATAAAACACAATGGAAAAACTAGTGGTAAAAAATGGCTACAAATAAGGAATTAAATGAAACACAAGTACAGAGCTCTGAGATTCTTATTATTCTTACTCTAACTCAGAACACCAGTAGCCACACTTATACTTTTCAAGTGCCTTCCTGACTTCCTGACTACCAAGGAGCTAGAACTTTTTTCTTCCTTGTTTTTGGGAAGGGTGTTGGTTTTGCTCTTTCATACCAGTGATTGAACTCAGGACATTGTGCTACTAATGATCTGCAAGAGAATTTTAAATAAGAATCCTTAGATACTGATGTTTGGAGATGCCTACTGATAAAACTATATTGAACTGAATGTACTATGGCAGTCTACCAACTGACAAATAACTTGCTGGTAGATGTCTCAAAAAGTCTTTTCCTGTCTTGAGCCTAGAAAATAAATTGTATAATGAAAAACATTTCATGTTAAAAGAAATGTGGAGTGTAGAAGAGCTGTACAGTAAAACAAAACACAAACGCAGGAAGACATGCATACATTCAGAGAGGAAATGCAGCCCTGCAACCAATATTGTCCAAGAGATGGCAAAAGATACTGCTTCATCAGAGCGCAAAATAAAATTTTGAAATAAACATAGAACCAAGAAATAATATTTGAAAATTGATGTCTAAAAATCGTTAAGTACTAAAGCTAAGACTATAAATAAAAGGATAGTTCCAAGAACTTCTAATAAAAATATAGAATGATAGGGATGGGGAGATAGCTCAGTAGAATAAGTACTTATCTGGCAAGTGTAAGGTCCTGAGTTCAATCCCCCACACGAGATATATATATATATATATATATATATATATATATATATATATATATGATAGATTGATAATGTGAATAAAAGTAAAGGCAGTAGGAAACCAGAGGTTTAGTCTGAAAAAAAGATTGGGATTACAGAAATAGAAAACAGTGAAATTGTAGAAGAAAATTCTCTATTAGTAACACAAGATCATGTGACTTCCTAGGACACTGCTTAGTTCATCAATGACCTTGTATTTGTCCACCAGAGTGCTGGGTTTCAGGTGCATACCACCACACCCAGCGAAGCCCCGTCTATTGAATTGCTCACAGGTCCTGGAAACCACAACCATAGGACATTTTAGAGCCAAGTAAGTGATATCTGAATGCTTGTTTCCCTCATATGGATTAATGAATCATAATGTCTGATATTACATATACTACGGATGATACATATGAGTAAAATGACTGGTTCTCAGAAAAAAAAATAGATTTTATACCATTTTACATGTTCCTAGGTTTTGTTTTCACTACACATTAAAGGGCAGCTGTTTTAAATAAATAAACTGAAACTTTAGAGCTTCATAAATTCAGACTGAGTCAGCACATCTACTTCATACTGACCCTCAGGCAATAGAGTCAGATCCATCCATTTTTCAGTGGAAGGTGAAGTGACTGGAGATGGTGCTATGCCTTGGGCTTTCTGCATAGGAAGGGAGTTTTTTCACTGTGATGATATCGTTTGTTAAAAATATAGGCTTACTTCAGTATAAACTGAATTCATTATTATAAAAATCAAGAAAATAAATGACTTGCAAGACACTGGGGATAAAAATATGCTAGCCTTTTTAACTGACAAGTGAAATGAAGCAAAGCAAAGCAAAGCACAAGGACTCCCATAAGGCACACACTGAGCTGCAAACGTCCTTCAAAAGCTATGGTCTTGACATCCCTGTCACCTTCACCCTCCACGCCCAGAACCACTTTTTCCTGTCTTGGCTTCAATGTTGAGCTAATTTATCTCTTTGGAGAAAGATTCTCTAAAAGCGAGAGAATGAGTGACTCCTTAGAGAATGCTCCTTCAAAAGTCATTTCACTTAAAAATAAGAGAAACTGCCATGTAAGCCTGGAAGAAAATGAAACATGACTCATTAAGCATGAAAACTAACCAAAGAGAGGGGTAGTGATGGGAACAGTATAATAGCCACCACCATCATCATCCATGAAACTTCAGAACTGACATCCACACTTACAAATGAGGCCACAAGAATACCCCTTTTGAACTGGTCTGTGGTGTTTCAAAGGCAGGTCAATTCTGAGCTCACCAGGAAATAACTTAAATTTTATTTTATTTATTTAGATGGCCTTAAAATGTTGTGAATTATTAATACACAGGGAAAGAGAATATTTGATTTAAAACAATAAATAGCCTAAAGATATTTCCACATAGTCTCATTATTAGAACAGTGTTCAGATAAGGCTGATTGCCCATGTAGCCAATATTGTTGGCCTAAATACACTGCAATTAGAGATATACCTAAATATCCCTGAAAATGGAACTACTTTTCTATATGAAAGTGTTACCTTCCTGAGGATATGGCATTATTTGTAAGAAATTTAGTTTCATCTGACCTCAAGAATGTGCCTATTTGCTAGGGTGCACTTGACTTTCGTCTCTCTGTGAATTTTGGATTTCCATCTCATGGTCTTGGCCTCAGTATTGTGCAGAATAAGGAATTCTGGACAAGAAGCTAAAAGGAGCTCTTTGGGGTCAGTTGGGCAGAAGAGGTTTTGAACAATGTAAAACATTGTCTAAAATGGGCAAGAGCTGCTCAGCAGTGGGTTTTCAGGAAATATCTAGTGAAGGAAAAATAAGGAAGATCACAACAGAAGGCTGTCCTGGCTTTGTGCTTCTCTCCAGCAATAGAAGAGCGAGGACAACGACCGTGCTCCACACTAGTTAACCAGCTCGTAGTTTTAGAAATCTGTGTAATGGGGCTGGGCAGGATGGCTCAGTGGTCTAAAGCACCTGCTTAGGAAAGCTTAGGCAGCTGCAGGGACTGCGGTTCGATCCCCGGCACCACATGCTGCGCCAGCCCTGCCCTCGGGGCAGGTTGAGCTGGCTATAAAAATAAATAAAGAAAAGTTCTGAAACAAGAAGAAAAAAAAACTTAAAAGAAAAAAGAAATCTGTGTAACAATGAAAGCTAACCACAGCAAACAAGCTATGCATGGAACAACTCACAATATTTGCAGTATTGGTTTAGAAAAACAAATTGGAGTCAGATACAAAAGCAATGCCACAAAACGCCTTTAAAGAAATAGTGTGTAAGATAAATCCTATGCAAAAAAAAAAAGGGACTAAGGGACAGAAGAGGAATCAAATGAAAAAGGAATTAATTAAGGTGGCTCAGAGGCACGTACCAGCTCTTCAGGATGAGGACAATCGCAGTGGACTGCAAGCACAGACTTGCAAGAAATAGCATAGAGTATTTCAAGACTGCTTCAAGGAAGCGTAATTCTCGCTTCTTGTAATTCACGTTGGGCTCCTGCTCTCCAGGACTCCGTTGCCATATTTCTCTTCCATTTTCTTATGTGCCCAGCACACATAAACACAATGAATTTCTTTCTTACTCTCTCTAAGATTCCCTGAATCTATCTGATTTTCAATAGCTGAGAGGCAGGGGTGGAAAATAAAAGGCAACAGAAACAAAGACATGTTACTATGTAAGAACGTGGCCACATCTAACTTAAAGTCATTTGCATTGAAATGCTCACCCACATACCTAACAACTTTCTATTTTGCTCCTGTGGAGAGATTTTTTTTTTTTTTTTTTTTTTTTTTTTGTCTCTTTGAGACAGGGTCTCACTATGCAGTTCAGGCTAGCCTTGGGCTCACTGTTGTACTCCAGGCTGGTCTCGAACTCACGCTGATCCTCCTGCCTCAGCCTCCCAAGTGCTGGATTACAGGCATGTTCTGCCACACCAGGCAGTAGATAGAAAATCTTAGCCTCTGAAAGTTTGTGGGTGATGTTAATCACTATGGCCTCATTCTATCCAGCAATTTCTTTGTTGTTGTTGTTGTTTTTTCTTTTTTCTTTTTTTTTTTTTTCTTTTAGGTAGTGAGCAGAATGTATTTATTAGGGTAAAGAAAGCTCCTGTCCAAGAGAGGGACAGGAGGGGGGTCCCAAGTGGATGTCCCCTGGAAGCTGTCTCTTCCAGGGACTTTTGTAGAGAAGACATGGGAACTAGCTTAGGTGGGTATGAGGTGGGACAAAGACTACTATCCAGCAATATCTTAAAGTTACTTATTAAACTAGTAACATGTATTTTTGCAGGCTATAAAATGTTGGTGCTTAGATAAATCCAAACTGTATGGATCTCTTACATTTTTATATAGAATAATCCCAATTAAAAGTAGGTTTCTATTTTCTTGAATATGTGAGCTTTGAAAGTAGATTTGCCACATTGGTCAAAGAGAGAGAAAAATGCGTAAATTTCTAGTTTATACTTTAGTAGTTCACAGTGTGTAAACGCATAGTTTTCATAAAATGTAAAAGTTATGGTAAAATATGTAGAGATTGCTATCTGTTGTGGTTTCTAATTTTCACCTAATTTCTCTTAATAATAGAGTGAGAAATTTAATAAGAAATGAGAGATAATAAGAAAAGTTTATAAAGAAGAACAATTGTAGTAAATCAGAAGGATTTCAAGTGCTGATATATTTGTGAATTAAAAGTAGGTTTCTATTTTCTTGAATATGTGAGCTTTTAATGTGTAAGTTTTCTTTGCTACATAAGTAACTTTTGTCACAGCAGGCTGACATGTCCTCTTTTCCTAAGGTATGCATGTTTTCGATGTGTTACTCTCAGAATTTTAGCTACAAGTAGTGAGCGAAGGAAATTTTTCAAGAATATTTTGAAATCAGGTCATGTGCCATGATGCCTTCTGAGATGTACTTGTAAATAACTGTTAAACTATGAAGCTAGGTTTAAGAACATGACAGATGTGAGAAGAAGAAAAGATTTATCATTGTATTAATTTAGATCTGGCCACATATACATTTTATAGTGTACAAATAGCATTACTCTCCTGTTTTCAAAACTAACAAGTAGTAAATAATATATTAGAAGCATTTGAGAAATGAAGAAGATTCAAGTAGATAATAATTCTTAGAATTTTCAATTTAATGCCCCTAGAGCATTTACTGTTGGATTATGCACAGTTTTAATCAACATTTTAATATATGTTGTTTATTACCACACATTTCTTAAGAATTAACATCCACACTTCCCAATTCACAAATATATTAGCACTTAAAATCCTTCTGATTTACAATTATTCTTCTTTATAAACTTTACTTATTATCTCTCATCTCTTGTTAAATTTCTCACTCTATTATTAAGAGAAATTAGGTGAAAATTAGAAACTACAAAAGATAGCAATCTCTACACATTTTACCATAACTTTCACATTTTACAAAAACTACATTTACACACTATGAACTATCACAGTGTAAGTTAGAAATTTATGTTTTTTCCTCTCTCTTTGAGCAATGTGGCAAACTGTACAGAGACAGTAGTTTTTTTTAGAATGGACCATTGAACCCTGTGGCCCTTTGCTCTGAGCTACATTCTACCTCTCTTTTATTTATTATTCTGAGACAGACTCTTGATAAGACACTCAGATACTTAGACTGGATTTGAACTTGTGATCCTCCTACGCCAGCCTTCCAGAGTTCTGGGATTATAGAACCCATTTAAGGCAGTACTATTTTAAACTGACCCAGAAACTATTTTGGCCCATAATAAGAAAGCAATAACATTTTGCTGACAGAGATTGTTTAATCCATGTTCTTCAATAAAAATAGTTCAATACATCATAAGCACTATTCAACCAAACTGGATTTTAATAGTGGCTGAGATGGCTAGAAGGATTGGAGGTCCTTTCTCTTACTCATAAGATCTAAACCTTAAAATCCATTTCAAATGGCAGCTTAAAAAACGTAAGTTTGTTGTTTTAAGGATTTTATGGAATTGAACCTGGGAAACAGTTGCAGTAGCATGAGTAGAAAACAGGCATTCTTAAAGGAGTTTTAAAATGAGTAAACACCTAGAAGAATTTAAATTTTATGCTTCATAAATTTACTTTAAATGATTAATAATTATTTTAATGCTTAAATGAAAGATGTCTTCACTTTTCTGCTATGATTAAAATGGTTCAGTTATAAAACCTGGATTCTATTAGTTTGGCATCCATCCTAACACATATAAATGAAGATTAAAAAGTAGGATGACAAGGATTTCAGACAGAAAGCAACACCCTCCTTAAGTACTTTTGTGCACCGTCACTAGAGCATTCAGCCTGAGCACTTCTTCCTTTCTATCATAAGTCAAAATGATTTTTTCTATTCCATACACAAGGCAGGCTGTGTATGGGTATTAGGGGAAAAGGATGCTGGATAAAGCAGATGTCAAACTAAATTACTTGCCCAAAACCTGTTGGAGAGCCCAGAATATATATCCTGGTCATTCATCCATGCAGGGGAACCAACAAAAAATCATCACCACAGTACACATTTTATCACAGTGGTCTTGCATATGAAAGCCCAGGAAAGACAGTTCATTTTAGGTAATCGAAACACTAAAACAGTGTTAAGCAGAAACTGGTACTGTTGTAAAAATAATATTCAAAAGCAAACTAGGAAAACTGTAGATTGAATTATACACAATTTAAGATAATCACGCCGGGCTTGGTGGCGCACGCCTGTAATCCCAGCACTCGGGAGGCTGAGGCAGGAGGATCGGTGCGAGTTCGAGACCAGCCTGGGCTACAAAAGTGAGCTCAAGGCCAACCTCAACTGCATAGCGAGACCCTGTCTCAAAAAGACAAAAAAAAAAAAAAAAAAAGATAATCAGAATTTTAAACTTTGCAGACAGACAGGGAAAGTTCTGTAATTTCCTTAGTAAACATGATGGAAATGTCTGACAATTTAAATAAAGTTAAGCAAGGACATAACTAAGTGGACAAACTTGCAAAGAATCTGTTCAACAGAAAGAACCAGAATCACAGTATTTCCCATGGTGAACTACCTTAAGAAGCACACAAACTTCAAGGAAATGATAAAAATTTTTGAATGAAATGTTTAGGTCACTCAAAATCATCCATTGTGTACCTCATAGCTGTGTCTGTGTGCACGCAGATCTTCAGCACATCAGACATTCACGCTGGACATTCACATCCTTGATTCAACACTGAATCAAGAGATGTTTGAAATTGAAATGCCTTTTTTTCACCAATAAACATGCATGCACCATCTGGGACAGTGCCTGTAGCATAGCTGATATTCCACAAATATGTGCTGGAGTGAATGAATGAATAATATAAGCAGTTGGATTTTTATTTTCCATTGTACTACTGTCCTGGATACATTTTCAGTGCTGGGACAAAAATATTCAACACCCACAAGTTGGAGGAGGAAAGTTTTATTTCAGCTCACAGGCTGTAGAGGTTTCAGTCCAAGAATAGGCAGCATGGCAGAGGGGCCGCCTAGAGGAGAAATGTCTCATGGCCTGCCAGACAGGAAGCAGCACTTTTTGTCTGTTTTCCCTTTTTTATTCAATTCAGGCTATAAACTTCTTGATGCCACTCATCCCCAGGGTGCTTTTTCCATCTTCAGCAAAGCCTGTCACCCATACCCAGAACCACTACGCCTTAAACCAATCAGTGGACTAAATCAGTATCACAGCCCTGTGATCCAAGTTGCTCCTCAAAGCCCTACCTATGAGTGCAGGAGGCTTTAGGGGACATTTAGATACAAGACATAGCAACCATTAAGACCCTTTGATATTTGTAGTCCATCCTCTGCCCTTGAATACAAACACAATTTCTACAATGTCTGGGGTTGTTTTTACATGATACAAACACTGATGATTCTTTAATCAATAACTATGACTTTGAGTAGTGTAGTTTCCTTTTTAGCACTTCAATATCTTGAAGTTGTATCTGAACTCCTTCCTTCAGCTGAAGTCTGTAGATTATGGTGAAGGGAATTATTTTCTTTCTGCTGCCACTAGCTGGGCCTGGGGAAAGCTGAGTATCAGTGGCAGGAATATTTGTGCTTCCAACACATCTACTGTCATACATAGGTGTGATGTTTTCCAAGCCTTGCAGGCAGCTTAAAGTGTGTGTGGGGGGGGGTGTAGTTTATAACCTCAAGTTAGCTATTTTACTGTAGATCCATTCCACCTGCTTCCATATAACCTGGAAGGGCAACTCCTTGTGCAAGATCAATTTGAAAATGAACAAGTTACCTCTGGCTGTAGCACTCATGCACCCAATGTCTTGCATTTGTAACAGTACATTGTTTCCCCACACACAGTTATTTCCTATACCAGCCACTTTAGTTTCTCAGGGAAAATGCAACAACTGGTCCCCAAAGCCTTTAAACTGCAAGCTTGTCAAGTGTTCTATAATAGCACTCCTGAAAGACCTTTGGTGAAACAGAGGGAAAAGGAGCGACTCCTTACAAAGAGTAACTTTTAGTGCCCCCTCTACATAGAATTTGTCCTCATAAAATGCAGCTTTCCACTACTTTTTAAGTTTTGACCTTGTGGTTTTTTTTTACTTTGGAAAGAAACCCAAAAGTTAGTAGTTTCAAAATAAAAGAGGCAAATTTAGTTTCACAATTTTTCTTCTAGTAGTCTGTGTCATTTCACTTTGATGCTTACTGTCAAATGTGACTGGTATGAGCTTGAACTATCCAGGACAGTAACCTATCGCATAGACATGTAAATATATAGCCAAGGATGGCAAATTGTTATAATCCTCATGCCAATTTTGAGTCATTAGTGCTATCTGCCAAAGAGCATAAAAGTTGAGATCCAAGCTCTGGGATGAACATGTCTTTGTTAAACAGCAGTGCCTGCCAAGGAAGCAGGCATGGCGCCAGCATTTCCAATGATACACAGGATATACGTGGCAGACGCCATGCTTGTGTTCATTCATCTTACGTCCTCTGTCTTAGCAACATGCATCAACATGCGTTGTGTTCAAAAGATATATGATGAATCTGTGAACGAAATGTGCATATATAAATGAGTAAGTACATATATAGGTACATTAATCACAATTAAGATATTTTAAAATAATAATACATATGAGATAACTAATGAATTAAACATTGACTGGCCGTGGTGTATAGGTATAATCCCTGGACTCAAAGAAGTCAACATAGAAGGATCACAAGTTTGAGCCAGCATGAATACCATATGGACTTGGCAAAATCTCATCTACCACTCCAGAAAAATTAAAAATTCTGAAGGTTCTGGGCTTAATCCCCACAATAAATCTATGTTTGGGATGTGACAGTCTGAGTTCAACTATCTTCAACTAACTTTTCTTGTATTTATAGGAATAATTTATCAAACCCTAAGGCAATATAATTCCTTGAAGCATTTTTAAAAATACAAACTTGAACTCAACTCAAATGGCAATTATGACAATTTTAATATTCTCTCATAAAATTGCCTAAACATTGCTAATTGTTATCTATATTATTGTACAAGCTATGATTTTAAATAAAGATATTTGAATTTTTGAAACATTTTAGTATGTGAGACCACCTACAAAGGAAAATGACATACAAAAAAATGTAAAAGGGAATAGCTTTGTGTCTCTAAATATGTACAAACTAATGATGTCTGATAGTTATTCATCTTCTATTTGTTGGTGTTAAGTTAATAACAGGCTTAATAGTTGTATTATGTAATTGAAAATATAGATCTAAAGATACCATTGAGAACATTATGCCCATATAAATGTGAATGCAATTTCATTGTGAGACATGAAGCAATAATAAAGCTCAATCTTAAGAAATTTAATTAAATAACAATATTAATGAAATCACTATTTCTGGAGACGCAGCATTAGTAAAATTTCTCACGTAGAGTAGCATGAGAAGGTGCTCAGGCAACATCTATCTAGAAGGGTCTTGCAGCTAATGAGTAAGTGTTCAGTGCCTTTAGCTGGAGAATTTCACCACAGAATGCTATACATGTGGGAATTTAGAAGACATCTGGACATTTGGCTAATATTCTTTAAATTTGTCATTTCAGTGTTCAGTTTCATGGAAACATAACTTCTTGCAAAGTACTTCCCTCTAGATCTCATGTGGATGGCCAGTGAATTTAATTTAATTAGATAACAGGAAATAGTCAAAAAGGGAAGCATGGAATAGGAATTAAATAAACATATTAGATGAAATGATATTATAAAGACAAATATTTTCCAATGGTTTTCACATCAAAAGTAGCTGATTTTTTTAAAAGGCTAGTTTGGAAAATAGGATTTTGAGATTCATGCCATGGCAACTACTTGATCTCAGACAAAGTTATTTTGGATGTCTGAGTTTGGGTTTCTGAATACATAATACAAGTGGGTTAAACTTTGTGATTACTAAGAAATTTTTCCTGAAGTATAATTCTGATAATACTCTGGCTCACAGTATGTACTATGAAAGAACAAAAGTCAAAAAGAAAAGGCATGTGTTTGGTGCACTGAATTAGGAATTTTATGTGGAATAGTGAAAGAAGCTTACTATCCATTGGTGGTAAAATTCACTGCTAGCAGTATATACAAGCCGGAGTTGTAAGACACGTGGACTCCAGGGATGTGAATGACAGACTAAGCTGCCCAATTAGCACCGAAGGAGCACATCTGCCAATAGTTTCCAGAAGCATTATTCATATACTGGAAAATAGCTCATTTTAGTCGTGCAAGCAGTGTCAAAATTCTGAAATTGGCAAAAAATATAGTCTTGGTAATGTTAATGCTTTGTTGTTGCAAAGCTTACTAAGCATTGCTTTCTTGATAACCAATTCACAGGTGTAAAAATATTAGGGTAGAGTTTACTTCCTTTTAAAAGATGATGGATGCTACTATTTGAGTGTAGACAGTAAAATATTAAAAAATGAAACACCTGAATATTTTATGTTTTTCTTTCTTTTTTTTTTTTTTTTTTTTTTTTTTTTTTTTTTTTTTTTTTTTTTTTTTTTTTTTTTTTTTTTTTTT
>PVJA010004908.1:29145-82570 GCA_004027025.1 Myocastor coypus | reverse complement strand
TCGATGTCTTCTTTAATAGTATTGAAGTCTGTCATTATGGTTATCCTTTCTCTCTCTAATACAGAGATTATTTCTGTTCTGTTCTCCTTTCTACTTTTGTGTAGTTGTTCCCCTACTTGGGATGCTACTGATTTAGGCATGTCTTTGTCAACTTTAGATATTATTTCTGCTCTGATGTCCTCTATACGTTTCTCCAGCCATTTTTCCACTTCACGTATTTATTTTTTTACTTCAGATGTTATCTCTGATCTCAGTTGCTGTATAAGTTTCTGCACTTGTGTGTCTGCCTCAGATGCTACCAATTCAGAGGTTTCATCTGTATAATTCTCATTTTCTTCCATGATAGTGTCTTCTGTATTTAGTTTGGGTGGGCACGGGCCCTGAGATTGCCTCCTACTCCTTGTTGTTATCATTTTGTATGGAAGCGGCCTCTGCACTTTGGTGGCGTTATGCTGTGTCTATGGGCGTTTGGTCTGGAGACTCCAAGCTGGTTACTCTACAGAGGTTCCTGACTCTGTGCTGGAGCTCTGGCTGCTAGCTTCTGTGAATCTCGGCGGATGTGTTCTGTAGGTGGAGGTGGAGCTTTGGGATTGAGTAGTCCTGGTACGCTCGTGGACCAGATCGGTTGCCAGACAAGATGTTTGATGGGTTCAGTGCTGGAGCTTGGCCTGGAGGGGTTCCAAAAAAGGGGGGGGAGGAGCGGGGGAGGGGAAAGCGGGCCAAGGATCCTGACCCAGCCGGCGCGCGGGCTCTGCTACTGGCTGGGACTCGGTGGGACTGGAACAGGAAGTTAGGTGCAGGAACGCAGAGGCGGGGCAGAGGGGCACAGGCAGCTTACCCGCAGCGGACGCGCGGGCTCTTCTACTGGCTGGGACTGGGTCAGACTGGAACAGGAAGTTAGTCGCGGGAACGCAGAGGCGGGGCAGAGGAGCGCAGGGAGCTTACCCTTGGCGAGCACGCAGGCTCAGCTCCCAGCGGTGCGATTTGGGTCTCTGGGCCTTTTCATGAAAGCCCCAACAAGAGAACATGGGGTAGTTTTTCCTGCTTGCATGGCTGTCTTCAAAGGCCCTCAGTCTGCCCTCAGCCACTGGTGGGTAAGTTAGCACAGTTAGAGCTTTGAATACTTTTCTCTTGGGATTGTGAGGCCTCACTGCATGCCTCCCTGTGTTACTACCTCTGAGAAAGTCTCACCCTTGGCTCTTTATGTGTGACCTGCTTTCTAAATGTAGCCAGTCCTCCTGAAGTTCTTACTGTGGGCCACGCACTTTGCTACTGTTATACATCATCCCCTGAGAGGGTGGAAACAAGGGACATTTGTCTTTAGCAGGACAGAGGCCAAGGCAGGGGAGTTCAGGTAACTTGGAATTAGTGTGTGTTCCCTTCTGGGAGCTTCCCACTAAAGGACCTGGGGATCAGCCATCTAACTGGGGCTCACCTGTGAGCCTCTCTGCTCTGTCTCTGGGCTTACAGTCCTGCCTGCTGCAGCTTACAGAATAGCAGAGGGTCTGGAGGAATCCTGAGTTAGCACTCCAGACTTCTTGTCCACCCTCAGTCACATACAGTAGTCACCCGTACTTGCCAGCATCCTTGAGTCCCAGATCTTTCCCGCTCACTTCCTCTAGTAACCCTTCCTTCATCCCACCCCCAAGCTGCCAATAGTCTGCTGAGGGTGAGACCCCTTGCTTCCATGCACAGACACTGAAATGACCATGGTGTTGGCCTCACCCTCAGCCTGAGCACCCTGCACTTCCAAGTTCAGGCCTGCGTGGATGCCCCAGGACCGCTGACCTCTCCACTGCTTCTCTTAGACACTGAGAGGAGTGAGAGCTCTCACCACCCCAGCTGTTTCCACGTGTGCATGTGGAGATTACAGCAGATGAGATGTTGCTGTGTACTGAGCACTCACTTTAGCAATGTTTAACAAATTATTTAGAGCAAATATCTAAAAAGATAAAGATACATGGTGTATGTGATAGGGCCTCCTGTACCTTCCGGCCTAGCAATGATCAGTTCTAAATTAACAGTTGTCATTGCTGTTTGTGTGTTTATACTATTGCTACAGAACCATTTATGTATAGATAACAAACTATAATACTTTTCACATTTATAAAACTTCATTAAAACCTTATATTTTACATAGTCTTCAATCAATCTTATGCTTTTAAGGCATGTTAATATTTTAGATTCTGTGTAGATTTTAGGTATGTGAACTAAGAACTAATGTAGCCACAGTACATTTTAACCTATTTTTACCTCTTTGATTTTTTTTTTTAAGGGAATTGTCTACAGGGTTATCAGGGTCTCACTACTATGTCAAACCCATGGTGATCTGCTTGTTTACAGCCACCCAAGAGCTGGGATTACAGCCACGCACCACCATGCCCAGTCTCTATTGCCTCTCAGTGGGCCCCAGGGTCAGGGCTGGCACAGCAGGCCCAGGGATCAAGCCCTTGGCCCCTGTGCCTGCTTGCAAGCACTTTAATCTGCTGAGCTGTTTGGCCGGCCCTTTACCTTTTTGCTTTTACAGCAGTGTTGCACATCTCTCATGTGCTGGGAGAATCTCTAGTTTGCACATGTCCTGGGGCTGGGGGTGCTTTCTGACAGGAAGCCAGAGTTACTGGCCCCCTGGCCATGGTCCATCAGCTACTTGAGGTTTGTCCTATCCACCTACAAGCAGGAGAATGCAGGACCTTTGCTTCTGTGTGGAATTTCTCATTTGAGGAGTTGCTCATTTTTGGTTTTGACACTGCGAAGCTGCTCTCCAAATAGGTTGTGCCTGGTTTTACTCTTGACATGAAGTGCATTTGCTTTTAATCAGAACAGTGTGTAGTACTGGAGGCTAAACTCCTGGACTTCAGTGTTGTCAACTCTCCTGAGCATGAGCTGTGTGATCACACTGTCTTATCCTCTTTATATGTCTCATATGCTAAAGGAGAATAATCATCCGTTATAGAAATGGATGGAGAAATCACCCATCTGTGCACACAAACATCTTTGAACACTGTATAGTCTTGTTACGGGCTATGTAAGAAATGATGTTTACTGTTCTTGTCATTTAAAACCTGACCTTTTTTTCCCCCATTAGATGGGTATGAAATGTAATTGAATGTGGTTTTAATTTGGGTTCTCTTCATATTAGTGGAGCACTTCAGGTGTCCTTTCAGCTATTTTATTTTTTTTTTTATTTTTTAGGGAAGGGTCTACAGGGTGTTCAGGGTCTCACTGCTAGATCGGACTCATAGTGATCTGCTTGTTTACAGCCTCCCAAGAGTTGGAATTACAGGTGGGTGCCACCACACCCAGTCTCAATTGACGTCTCACCACTCCCCAGGGGCCAGAATGGCTGGCCCCAGGATTGAACCCCTGGCCCCTGTGCCTACTTTCATGTGTCTTAATCCACTGAGCTATTTGGCTGGCCCTTGGTTATTTTTCTTATGAGCACTAGGAGTTCATAAATTTAGAAACTAAAGGGTCTCTAAATATCCTGAATACTAATTCTTTGTCAGTTAAATGCAAAGCAGAGTTTTTTCAAGCCAGAGGCATGACTTGTATTTATTCAACCACAGAAATCCAATGTAATTTAATTTAGCAGACTATTCCTTAAAAAAAAAAAAAAAATATATATATATATATATATATATATATATATATATATATCCCTAAATCAAGCTCAAAAGAATCTTTTCTTCTAACAGTTTTCTAATATTTCTTTTCATATTTGGGTTTTTCTGGATTTTATTTTGACATGCAAAGTAAGTGTGCATTTTCTTCTGTGTCTTTCTTTTTTCAGTGTATTTGTCTCCCAGCAAAGGGCTCCAGCCTATTTCTGGAAAAGGACAAACAGTAGCTGTCTCGAACTTTGTAGGCACATGTGCTCCAGCCTGCGGTAGCCACATAGCTACTTCGTCTGCCCGGCTCAGCTTGGCCAAATCAGCACTAGGAGGAATGAAGTACTTTGCAAGAGTGCAAGGCTTGGGACGTGGGCGAGGAGGGGAAAAGGGCTGCGAGTAGAACTGGGTTCCAGCAAAGCTTTGCTTCCAAAAGCAGGTGACAGGCTGAGGCTTGCCAAGGCTGTAGTTTGACAAACCATCCTCTAGCTCTATCTTTCATCCCATGCTGACCTTATGCAAGGAGTTAGTAAATTTATTATATGTAGTCATATATGATACAAAATTTATATGATTATATCTAATGTATTTATATGTAACAGGTATAATATAAATTTATTGACTTTCATTTTTTGCTAGTCTCAGAGAAACCAACTGCCCTCATTCTGTGTAAACAGCCTCCTATTGTACACATTCCTCAGTCAGCAAACGTCTTTTGATTTTGCTGATTATTTCCTGGCTGGGCAGTTGTTCTTTAAATGCATAGCCACATCTCATTTGTCGGGTTGTTCTTCTGCCGTCTGTGACCTTGGGGTCCCTATTTGTCTAAACCAGGCCATGTTAAAAACAATCTTGTCCAAGCCAGGCGTGGTAGCACATGCCTGTAATCCCAGCATTTGGAGCTGTGGCAGGAGGATCACTGTGAGTTTGAGGCCAGCCTGGACTACAAAGTAAGTTCAAAGCCAGCCTGAACTATGTAGTGAGACCCTGTCTCAAAATGGAAAAACAAAAGTTTGCTATTATAGCAATTGAAAATCTTTCAGAGAGGTGCCCCCCCCCCCATTTTCTTATAGTAATTTCAGGGTTTGTGTTTAGGTCTTGGACCTGTTCAGGTTGCTGTCTTTCTCTGTGAGAGGACAGGGTGTGGTCTCAGTCTTCTGTGGGTGTCCTATTTTGCCCACACCACTAACTGAATGCTCTGTGCTTCACTGAAGATACTTGGCTGCTTTGCCAAAGCTAAGCTGGCCCTGCGGACATGAGCTGCCACCTGGCTTCTCCCTTCTCTGCCTTCCGTCTGCATGGCTGGTTTCATGCTAGTACCAACTACTGCAGATACTGTAGCTTTAATGGATGCTTTGACGGTGGGTACTGTTATGCCTCCAGCATTTTCTCCCTTCCGGACTGCTCTAGCCATTCTGGATAGGAGTCCTAGGGCTGTTTCCTGTGTCTTCAAGGAAAGTCATTGCCATTTGGGTGGAAATTGCACAGAATCACCAAATTGTTTTGCATAGTATTTCACAGTATTGGTCTGTGTACATGGACTATGTTTTCAGTTTTTGTATTGGTCTAAAGTTTCTTTCATTAATGTTTTAAAATTTTCATTGTATTTCATTTACTTTGTTGGTTAAGTTTATTATTAAATATATTTGTGTAGCTGTTGTCCATGAGATTGCTTTCTTTGCACCAAGTTTTGTTGTTGTTGTTTTGTTTTGTTTTTTTGTTTTTTTTGTTTTTTTACTGGGAATTGAACTCATAATCTTCTACTTGCCAGGCAGGTGCTGTGCCACTGAGCTATATCCATGACCCTCAGTAAGTTTATTATTAGTTTACTTGTTCATGTTGATTTTGTATCCTGGAGATTTACTGAATTTATTTCTAAGTTCTAGCAGTGTTTTGGCATGGTGTTTTGGTTATTCTCTGTACAGAACCATGTCATTAGCAAACAAGGATCACTTAACTCCTTGCTTTCCAATTTGGATACCTTTTGGGTTTTTCTCCTGCTAGTGGCTCTCACTACAACTTCCAGTACAGATTGGAACAGACATGGAGAAAGTGAGCATCCATGTTGATTCCAGCCTTAAACATGTGGAGCTGTTTTCCTCAGTATGATACTGGCTTTGGACTTAAGGGTTCAGGGCTATAATCCTTACATACCTAATTTGTTAAGACTTTATTATAAAGGAGTGTTACTGAATGCTTATTCTCTAAATATTGAACTGATAGTATGTTTTTCTTTTTCTTTTCTTTTTTTTTTGTTGTTGTTTTGTTTTTTTGTCATTTTGAGACAGGGTCTCACTGTACAGTTCAGGCTGGCTTTGAGCTCACTTTTGTAGCCCAGGCTGGTCTTGAAGTCACATGGATCCTGCTGCCTTAGCCTACCAAGTGCTGGGATTATAGGCGTATACCACCAGGCCTGTCCTGGTTGTATGGTTTTTGTCCTTTATCCTGTTACTATGTTAAATCACACTTACTGATTTGTGTATGTTTAACCATCTTGCAACCCTGTGATAAATCCCACCTGATTATGGTGTGCTACATTTTTGATGTGCTATTGAATGTGGTTTGCAGGTACCTTGTTGAGAATGGATCTATAGGCTATGGGGTTTTATTTTTGTTTTTGCTCAGTCTGGCTTTAGTATCAGAGTCACATCGGCCTTACAGAAAAGAGTTGGATAGCATTTCTTCTGTTGTTTTGATAGCTTATGAAGAATTGGAATGAATTCTTTTTTGAATGTTTGTAGAATTCAGCATTAGAGCATTAGCTTTTGGACTTTGGGGATGGGAGATTTTTAATTATCGCTTCAATCTCATTATTCATTATTGGTCTATTCAGGTTTTCTGATTCTTCTGGGGTCAGTTTTGATAGATGCTATGTGTGTAGGAACCCAACCATTTTCACTTAAGGTTTCCACTTGTTTAGCATATAATTCTTCATAGTACTTTCTTTTGCTCTTTTGTATTTGTGCTATATCAGATGAATTGTCTCCTTTTTTACTTTTGCTTTGTTAGTCTAGCTAATGTTTGTCAATTTTGTTCACCCTTTGAGGAAACAAACTCTCTTTTCATTAACCTTTTGTAGTTTCTAGTTTTTATTTTATTTATGCACTGAGATTTATTTTTTTTTTTCCTTCTCTTAATTGCTGTCTCAGTGGGCCCCAGAGGCAGGGCCAACTTGGCACACTGGGGATGGAACTCCTGTCCCTGCTTCTGCCTAAGCTGGTGCTTTAGTCCACTGAGCTATCTGGCTGACCCAGAGCTAATAATATTTATTTTACATGTTTGAGTAGTCCCATGTTGGGTGTATATATGTTACATATTCTTGTTTAGTTAATCCTTTTGTAAACATATAATTACCTTTGTCTTTTTACAGCTCTTTTTTTTTTTTTTTAATGTATTTGGAACAGGGTCTCACTACATAGCTCAAACTCGTAATGATCCTCCCGTTTTCAGTCTCCACAGCGGTGGGATTACAGGTATGCACTACCACTCCTGGACTCAGTCCCAGGCTCTGTACATGTGGGGTAAGGGCAGGTTTGGCATGTAGTACCAGGCTTGCACCCTGGTCCCTGTGCTTGCCTTAACAAGTGTTTAGTCTGTTGAACTATCTTGCTGCCCATAGCTTTTCCTTTAAAGTCTACACTTCCTGATATGGTACAGGTGCTTCTGCTTAGCTTTGATTTCCTTTCTTGTGATATATATGTATTTTTTAACCCTCTGCCTTAGGGAGTTTCTTAAAGGCAGCCAATAGAAGAGCCTTTTTAGGAATCAACCCAACCAGTCTACATTTTTTGATTGGTGAATTTAACAGTTTATATCAAAGGTTTTTATTTTGGCTTGGGGAGGTTGAGACAGATTTCACTGTGTAGTTTAGTCTGCCCTCAAACTCATGGTGGTCCTCCTGTCTCAACCTCCCAACTCCTTGGATTACAGGTGTGCACCTCCACACCTGCCTGAAAGCTATTATTGACAACGGTGACCTTCCTTCTGTCATTTTGTTGGTTGTATTATGCTTGCTCTGTTTTTCTGTTCCTTCCCACCATTTTGTCATTTACTTCTGCAGTTTGGTGGCTTTCTGCCCTTCCGTGTGGTTCATGCATCTGTCCCTCCAGTGAATTTGCATGTGCACGCACTGCCATGATCGTGGCCCCTGCCTGGATTGGCACTCAGACTCCCAAGAGCTCTCAAAGGGCCGCTCTGCGGCTGCTGCCAAACTCCCTCAGCTCTACCCAGCTGGACAGACTTTCTTTGTCCTTGGTTGTGAGGGATCGTTCTGCCAGGCGTGGCTGTGATCTGCCCTTCAGCACTTGGAACATATCACCTCGTCTTCTAGCCTAAGGTTGTTGCCAAGACATCTGCCCTGAGTATAGCGGAGTCTTGCATGTGAGGCTCAGTGCCCTTCTGCCTTTCATCCGATTCTTTGCCTTGCACCCTTATGTTCTGACTACAAGGTGCCTGCGTTGAGGCCTCCTGCCAGTCTAGCGAGGCTGGGGTCTGGGCACACATCTCTGAGGGGTGCATGATGTCCAGCTGTTGCCTCATGAAGCAGGTTGTGATGCCTGTCCCCTCTTCACCTTCTAGGCTGTCCATGATGTGCGCACTCATTTGCTTTACGATATCCTGTGAATCTCTGAGGCTTTCTTTATCCTCTTCCTCTTTCCTTCCTCCCTCCCTCTTTTCCTTCTTCCAGTGTGCTGAGTTAATACACCTGCCCTCAGGTCCCAAAAGTGTCTATTCCAGTCTACTGCTGAAGCTCTTTATTATAATACACATACCACTGAAGTCTTTAGTTCCGAGATTTCCGATTGTTTCTTCTTTCTGAATTCTCTTTGTCGATTCTTCATTCATATTCTAAATTGTTCTCACTTTGCTGTTAATCTGTATTCTCTTACAGCTCACTGTTTCCTTCAGATCATTACTTTAAATTCTTCAGAATTTAATTCCACAGATTTTCTTCAAATTGGAATCCACATCTGGAGAATTAACTGATCTTCTTTGGAGCTACTATGTTCCCTTTCATGTTTCCTGTGCCCTTGTATTAATGTCTGTACATCTGTATTTGTGTGTGTGTGTGTGTGTGTGTGTGTGTGTGTGTGTGTGACTAGAGATTGAATCTTAACCTCCCTAGCTCTTTTTAAATTTTTTAGTTTTGAGACAGGCTTTTCCCAAGCCACTGAGCTGCCCAGCCTGGGCTTGAGCTTGTGGGCCTCCTGCCTCAGCCTCCGAGAGTGCTGGGATCACAGACAGCCATCCCCGTGCCTTGAGCTCATTTCCTCCAGGTTTTTGGAGCTGCATTTGGAAGGAAGGATGCTCTCATTTAGACAGGATCCAGGATGTCAATTGGGAAGGCACTTTGACCTCGCTCGTAGGGAAGGTATGCAGCATTGTCCTTGTGCGGCCCTTCTCTTGGTGCTACTCCACAGACTCAAGCCCTGATGGTACTAGCATGTGATAGGGAGCCTCCAGGTGCTCAGGCAGCACAAGAGACACTACAGCTACAGGCCCCAGGCCACAGCTGTGTGGAGACCTGCTGCAGGGCTCCCAAGATAGAGGCAGAAGATCCCACTGGTGCACCAGCAGCCACAGTTCTGGAGCCCTGGCTGGGAGGGGGCCTCTTCTCAGTCCCCAGGTGAACACAGGGGGTGCTAAGTTTGTGGCCTGGTGATATAGATGCTTTAGAACACAAAAAAGAGTCTTCCCTAGGGAGTGTGGGCTCAATGCAGGTGGTTCGAGGCCTGTGGTGCTTTTAGCTGTGTTCGTGAACCTGGGAGTCCTGTCTACGTCCCAGGGGACAAGCACAAGCCAAGTCCTCTGGCAAGAGAGCTGTGGTCCAAAGGCCATAGGTTGTGGAGGTGATGTTCCCCAGTGTTGCCATAGCCAGGGCAGAACTTTATCCGGTCCTGGTGCACCAAGTAAGATGGTGCGGGGCTAGTATAGTCTAGTGGCCCTAGGCCATACCACCCTATGGATGCTCAGGTGCTGCTTGTGACATCCTGGAACAGAAGAACACAGGTGGGCTCTTCCGGGTCCCCAGGCCACACCGAGTGAGTGCAGGGATTGCATTGGTGCTGCCACACAAAGCTAGGACTGGGAAGGGGCCTGGACTGGGCCCATTGTGAAGCAGGGCCTCATCCAGAGGATGCCCCAAGCCCACTGGGCACAGTGACAGGGATGCGCTGGAGGTGAGGTAGCTGGTGTCCTACAGCTGTAGGGCATGCGGATACCTGGAAGGTCACACATCAGCACTGAACCCTAAGCCAGGAAGCTGCCTTGCGGTGGCTCCTGAGCGAGTTGAGTCTGGGCTGGGGAGGCCTGAAGCGAGGGCCCTCAGTGAGCAGAGGGTGTGCTTCCAGAGCAGCGGCTCCCTATGGGTGCTTAACGCTTGCGAGTCCCGGGTCCTCTTCGACTCAGTTGGGACTGCTCTGTGCTGGCCCTGGGGAGCCCTTGCCCTCTGCCCACCTGCTCAGGGCTCCCATCGCCTCTTGCTGCTTGGCAGGCTTGCCCTCAGGATGCCCCAACACATGGGTGCATCCTCATTCCTTCAGCAGGTGCTGCCGTTTTCTTCTTAAGCTATCACCTTGTGAGCACTGAAGGCAGAAAGCAAATGTTCTGGGAAACAGGGTGTCCAGCACAGGAGAGACCACCTTGTGGTGGGGATCATGTCACACCTGTTGGTGGGGCTGGGGTCGCACTGCTCTTTAGCGTCCCTTCAGCCCTATCAGGGTTTTGGCACCACCACACAGCATGTCACAGCACAGCCCTCAGTGTTTGCTGTGTGAATTGAGGAAATGTGAGCTCTGGGAATCCAGATCTTATGGCACCCAGCTTGGGACTTCTGACATCAGGAAGGCTAAACCATGTGAGCCCAGAGCAGTGCTTGCCCTAGATACCCGGTGGAAGAGCTGGCCTTGTATAGAACACAGTGGGCCTTAGGGCATATCAGTCTCACAGGTGTCCAGAGGCATCTGAAGCCAGTCTCCCCTGGACAGGTGCTCTACTTCCCTGTGCAGGTGACAGCTGATGCAACAGCTCTCAGCACCCCTCCACCCACCTGCCAGGACAGTGAGTGGTGACAGACTCTATGCCTTTGTGGGCTTCCTGCTGCATGTGCTAGGTGATGCCAAGGCCCTTGAGGACAGAGGAGCATGGCAGCATGCTATCCTCTGAGCAGAGCCCCAGCACAGCAGGGACTGACCTGCCGAGTACCTGCTTATGGCTCAGGTACTGTCATTCCCCAAAGCTTACTTGGAGAGAGGGAGTCAGAAGCTGGCTCTCCTAGCTGACATCCTAGGCAATGCATCCCCACATCCCCATTGTGTCCGAGTGGCCCTGCGATGCGGCCCTGCTGCTGCTGTTCTGACCATGGCCCTGCGGTCTCTCTGCTGTGCCAAGCACGGCCCTATTGAGATCAAGCAGGGCAGTCAGTGTCCTGCTCCCCTTCACTCCCTACGCTTGCGGGAGAGACTTGGCCACTCTGTCTCTGGTTTTATTCCCTTCTTAATGTCTTACTTTTTTGTTTACCACACAGAAACAGTAGTATGGAAGCTGTGCAGGGCTGTTCAAATACAGCGGCGCCTCAGTTCATAAGCTGAAGTCTTTGCACGATCTGGTCGCAAGCTGCACTGAAAGAGAACCAATCAAATTTCCCCATGAGTTCCACATTGAACCTAGCCACTGAATTTGATTCAGTTCTTGGGCACCTCAGTTTAGGACCAGAATTGTGGACAGAGCTCAGCTCATGCACTGGGGTGCCACTGCTGTGACCAGGCTCAATGATGAGAGAGGCAGGGAAGTGGGAGAGATGTAGGCACCTCTGGTGTACATACCATATTTTCTTGCGAGAAGAAGACATCCATGTCCCTTGAGTATCTGTCCTCTGGAGGGCATGTATGTGCTGTTCCTTCCAGAAGGCTGTGGCTTGGGCTCTGGCCGTGTGGTGGGCTGGGGCTTCAGCACTGGCTGATGGCATGGTGTCTTGCAGGTGTTCACCTTGCTGTGGATTGCGGACTGGATGGTCCATCACTTCTGGAAGAGAGGAAAGGACCCGGACAGCTTCTCCATCCCCTACCTGACAGCACTGGGGGACCTGCTGGGCACAGCTCTGTTGGCCTTAAGCTTCCACTTCCTGTGGCTCATTGGAGATCGAGATGGAGACGTGGGGGACTAAACCCTGCAGGTTGCTCTGCACCCCCACGGGGAACGCACACAACAGCTGCCCCAGGTTATATCCGGAACTGCCAGATCATCCTCTGACTTCTGCCAGGGTGATCTTATGTGGGCCCTGATTCTATTAAATGGCCTTAACATTTTTTAAGGAATTTGTGCTGAAACCAGAGTGAACAGTATTTGTGCAGTTTTTTCTAGAGTAATTTGTCAACGACATAGCTACAAACTCAGTAGGAAAGAGTACAGGATGTTTACACTGAATCATTTTGAAACCCTAAACATGGCAGAAATGTTTTCTTGATTATTATTTAAGCTAAATGCAAGGGGAGTGGAGACAGATGTGGGTTAGCCTTTCTTCTCTTACAGATACCTTGTCCTGCAGAGTGTCCCCTAAAGCAAAAGGCACCCTGTCGAGGTCTACAGCTGTGTGTGTGCCCCCTCGTGCTAGCCACAGTGTCTACTGATCACTTGGGCACGTTCTCCTGACCAAGTGGGTGCCGTTCCCCCTGCATGTCACACCCGTGCCATGGCTCACTGAATTTCAGCTCTGCAAGTTCTCCCCAGGCTACCTGTAAAAACAGAGCCATGTTGGGAAACCTGTAGTGAAGCCTCTGGGCCATTTGGGATCATTGATTTATAGAACAAATGCTGCTCTTTTTCAAAACACTTCAGATTCAAGAACAAGATAGCCCAAGCTCATTCATAGAGACAAGATGGCATGAGAAGCTGTGCGTGCACGCATGCGCATATGTGCATGCACATACACATGCACATTGCTCATGCAAGTGTGCACACTTAGGAGATACACTGAGAGGAGCTTTCCATGGAGAGCTGGACCTTAGGGTGCTGAGAGTGAAGCTTAGTGCTTTTGGAGTAAAAGCGCTCAAGAGTTATTCTGAAGCCCATTTGTTTACTGTACTTTGCTCACGTGGTCCCAGAATTTTGCTGCTTAGCAGAGTTCGGTCTTTGTTACCTACATTGTCATTAGTAGTTTCTTCTTCCTTTGCAAAAAGCTGTACCATTTAGTGTAATCCAGGTGCCAGACAGAATGAATAGGCTGCTCCTCACTCATAGAGAAGCCTGTCATGTGACCTTCCAAGACAGAAGTTGCCATGTCACTCAGCCCAGTGCTCAGGCCCATCTGTGTCCCCCTTTGGCACAGGTTGGGGAGGCCATGGGACCTTGGCGTACACCGCTGTATATCTCCAGTGTGTGGGCTCCAAGCATCTCGAGCCCTATTCCAGCTCCCCAGCACCTTTACCTTTTCATGTCACATATCAGTCACTTTTTAAAATGCAGTACAAGGCCGAGCAGGGTGGCACATGCCTGGAAGCCCTGCACCAGGGAGGCTGAGCAGAAGTTCACTGTAAGTGAACTTCAACTGCAGAGGGAATTCAAGACCAGCCAGAACTACACAGTAAAACCCCATCTCCAACAGACCAAAAAAAAAAAAGGCCATGCAATCTCTCAAGACCATTTTAATATTTTAAAATGATAAGGGAATGAAAATGCATACTACCTTTGATTATTGTGGTCTAAGTTGTAAATTAGAATTAGTTGGGCATTTATAAGTATATTGGAGATATATCCTTATGAAGCTCTTCGAAATAAGGGCCTGTGGTTTAGAGTTAAATATTTTTGCTTACCTTTAAACTTTAATTGTTCCATTCTTCTGCCTTAAGCAATGCTTTTAAGGCAGAGACTGAACTAATTGTAGAATTTCTCCTTTGGAGAGTTACAGTGTCACCTAGTAAGCATTTTTGTAAAAGAATGATTACATTAAGTTGACAAATATTTAGCTGCAAAGATTTATTTTTTAAAGAAATCCATGAATAGTATCTTTTTCTAATTCTAGAGCACATGTGCTGTGCTCGTGGCCCTCCCCTTCCCTGGATGATGCAGGCCGAGCAGGGCTGGCCGGCACCTTTAGTGTGCTCATCCTCCCCATGGAGCTTGCTTGGGTCCTTGTGGCCACCCCTGGGATGTGGGCCACAGAGCTGCTCCTGCTTGTTGTGTAGCAGAGGACCCAGAAACAGAGAGGTGCTCTCAGGGCCCATCAGCTGCACAGTGGCCAAGGTGTAACCAAAAGGCCAGGCCACCGGTCTTCTAGGCCAGGGCTCTTTGTGGGACACATCCGTGACCCCATGGGTGGACCAGCCCAATGGAGCACGAGGGCTTTCCCATGCAGAGCGTGCATCAGAAAGGCCCCTGGGGTGGCTGATGGCAAGTCCAGAGGACTCTCTCAGTCCTAAGATCAAGGGAAACATAAGCAAAATAATGAAGAACTTGGAATAAAGAACAATGCCTTATTTCTGAGAACATCTGATCGCCACCATCCTTCCCAGAGCTTGCCACTTGCCACAGGTGGTGAGAACCAAGATACTGGATCTGAGTTTTGTCTCCTTTCTCTCTCTCTCTCTCTCTCTCTCTCTCTCTCTCTCTCTCTCTCTCTCTCTCTCTCTCTCTCTCTCCTCTCTCTCTCTCTTTTTTGTGGGACCAGGGTTCAAACTCACAACCTTGCACTTACCAGGCATGGACTTGTGCCACAGAACTATCTCACTGGCCCTCCTCTCTCTTTTATTACTCGGCCTCGGTTAGAGTAGCAAGTGTCTAACAGGCATGAAATAGGGAAAAGAAGGAATGAAAGTAATGAGTCACTGGTTAGCTGAATTAATCATAAAGGGATATAGATGCCTTTAAGAGTTACTGCCGGTGTTTTGAAAACCTTCACATGTGTAACCAATGAGATGATTTCCTTTATTTGCCCATAAAAATAATTTATTTTCAACCTTACCTAATGTAAATTAATAGTATTTATTTTTATTCTGCATAAAACTACTTCCCCAAAACTTCTACATTCCTTTCATTAATTTATCAGGCACTTTACATATAGATAAGCTCTTTTTGAGTCTTTTCATTTTTGCCTCTTACTTTTTTTTTTTAAGAAATAAAGTCACTTAGAACCTGATAAAATTGAAACATAGGGTAATGAATCTTCTGGGAGATGTCAGAGTAACACCCCCAGGGTTGCCAAGATGGTGCCAGGCTGGGTGCCCCTCCATCTAGCAGTGGGGGCCTCCTGGGCCTCTGACAGATCTGTGGTTCAGTCTGCCCATCTGTGATGGGCTCTTGTCACCTGTGAATTGTTGTAAACTCAAATAAAATGTAAAAACTGTTGACCAGGACTCTGCCTGCTTCTTGCTGAGCCACCTCATCAAGCATGTGTCAGCTGTCCAGAAGAGTTGGGGTGATCTGAGTGCAGGCTGCTCTTGGGGAGTGTACTGCTCTTGGGCCTCCTGGGCTGCAGTGCCTTTGCCCCTCTTTACCCAGCCTACCCGTGCTAGTGGCTTCATGTCACACAGCCAGCCACTTCACACAAATGGGACAGGATGCCAGCCTGGGTCACCACTGCCTGCACCTGTACAGCTGAGTGTAGAGAACATGACAGCACAGGCCAAGCTGCCTCCATGGCACTGGCTATAGCCTAGTAACCCACTGTACTTCTCCAAGTGTCCTGGAAGACCAGGCACTGCTTCAGTGGCAGTCCAGGTCGCCATACCCTATGACTAGTTCCTAGCAGGAAGTCTCTTCTGCCTCTACAGCTCCCTTGGAGGGTGTCTTTGCTTCCAGGACTCTGCCTTTGCTTTCCTCCCTGTCTTCCTGCAAGATGCTTAGCCTGCTTTTCTGAGAGCTCTTCATCTTCATCACAGGGCTCAGTTATCTGTCTCCATCCATCCTCTTCCTCAGTGATCTCACCAATGGTGTTGTTAGTGTCGTCCATGCTAAGTATGCCCAGTTTGACTTCTCCAGTTCCAGCCTTGAAGGAAGTTCCATCTCTGCGCATTGCCTGCTGGACAGCTCCCCCTGGGTGCCTGCTGGGGATTGCAGGCTGTGAGGCTTGGCATCTGCGCACTACCAACCACAGCTGCAGAACACACACTGAGGCTGATCTCCTTGTATGAAGTACTTCCACACACCAGAAAGGACAGACTAGTGGGTCAATAGCTGGGGCGAAGGGGAGGGGGGACTCAGATAGTCAACAGAGGTGCAAGTCACACTAAAGTGCTCACTAAAATTGCATAGAGGTACTATTCACCAGGTTGGCAAAAAGAAACCCTCAAAATTGGATAAAATCTCAGCAGAGCTGCAGGGAGACAGAATTATGGGTGGTAGGAAAGAATGAGCTCTGGGCAGGTGCCGTGGGACAGGCAACCAGTGCACGCACCTCTGGATCGTGTATTCCCCACCCCACCCTCAGGCCTGGCCAGTGAAGCCTCGCTGGGTCCTCTGCCCACTGAGAGCTCCACAGCAGACTGGAGTCACAGCAGGTGCCTCAAGTGTGCACTGCTCTGTGCCTGCCTGCTCAAGTGCTCTGTAGCGGCCGCTTCCCTCCACCGAGGGCCCAGGAGAGACAGCGGCCTGCACAGCCTAGACTGCACTTTCAGGCCTTCTGCACTCAAAGGCTCCCTGCAGCTACTGAACAGTGCCTATACTGTGTCCAGGTCTCCTGCAGCCCCCAGATAGCTGGGGCCCCGCAGTAGGCCCCCTAGTCAGCTTCCTCATGGTTCCATAGGTCGCCATCCAGAGCTGGACGTGGACCTGGCCTGACAGAATTTGTCTCCTTCCAGGGCCTCTAGCCTTTGGGTGGAATGATTAGGTGCCACAAACTCAGCCTTGGAGGTTGTCCCGATTCTGTGTCCAGCTCCAGTTCCAGCTGGGCAGCTGGAGATCTCACTGGGAGGGTGCTTACATAGTAGCCTGGGGTGATCCTCATGTCACAGGGTGGGTTTGGAGCCCTGGCCATCAGCAGCCCAGCTCTCTCACCTGTGTTCTGGCTGGTACAGCGCATCTAGTCCAGGGCAAAGTGGGGAAGGGCACCCTGCCATTGTGCAGGACCTGTACTGTCAGGGAGTCCCCAGGGCAGTCCATTCCATCAGTGACCTCACTCCTAGTTAAGGTGATGTTGAGCTTTCTCAGGTGCAGGCTGGGCTAGGATAGGCACTCTCTGAGCAGAAGGGTTGTGCTTCCCCTCCGTTTCTAGCCCCTCCCATCTTTCCACGGTGACAGTGCCAGAGGGCAGGAAGGGGGTCCCCCATAGCCGGAAGTTCAAGGGAAAACACCGTCAGGAGACTCTTCTACATGCATGTTGGGGAATTCCAAATGGTGACTAAATGGACATGACTGTAGCACAGATTGCTGTTCCCATTTCCTGCGAGCACTGTGAGGAATCAGCTTTACAGCACCACAACAGTTCTGAGACTCAACCCTGGAGCCAGCGTTCCCAGGTGATGCAGCAAAATGAGTAATGATATGTGCAGTGTGAAGTAAGAGGCCTTGGAGGGATGGGAGAGGAACGAGGACCATATCCGCAGCAGTGTCTGAACATGGTGGGATGGCTCCTAATGACAGAGCCAGCCAGCACCTTCTTCTCAAAGCAGGACATATGAAGTTAGCCAAGAACAGCACATCTGATGATAAAAAGTACAAAATGAGGCACCTGGACCCTGAAGAATCGTCATGTGCACTTGCTGGACAATATCCAAATACATTTTAGCTCTCTTCTACCAATTTTAGTAAAACCTTATCAATAAGTCACAACACATGAGCTCAAGAATTTTATAAAACAGTTTAAAGCCAGACTGCTCATGAAGGTAGGGGTCCTCACAAATACAAGCCTGGAGCTGGCCTGCATTGTGGGCAAGGGGTCCTCCGCACCTTCAAATGCACGTCGTGGTGCGCTTGGAAGCGCATTATTACAGTCCTCCTTGTAATGGTGAAAGGTAAGGAAATGCCAGAGTCTCTGCAGAACAACAGAGCACTGTGCCAAAGGAGACAAAAGGTAGGAAATACTTTTTCACCCTGGTACTACCTGAGACCTCCAGGATACACGCTAAGATGGAAAATGCAGAGCGACCAGAGTATGGAATATTCTCCCTCACAAGAAAATGAGGATGTCCCGGGGATCAAGAAGCAGCGGGACACATGGAAATGCCTTCTTCTCCCTGTTGACACCACTTTAGAAAGCTGTCCTCAGGTTGTGAGTACAGGGATGTAGCAGTTTTCAGCTGGAGACATTGCATTTGGAAACAGGCTGCAGGTTGGGGAAAGGTCGGTCCTGTGCCTTCGCCACTGTATGGGCAGCGGAGCCAGAGCTCAGGTAGACTTCGGTGAGGAAGAAATAACGCATGACATAATGCATGAGGAGCACTCTCCACAAAACTACTGCAGAATGGTGCTGGTGCTTTAAAAACACCAAATCAGGCTGGGCTGAGGACAAGCAGTAGAGCACTTGCCTAGCATACCTGAGACCCTGGATTCCACCCTTAGCACCCTGAGAACCCATCAAAACATTTTAACCTTGTCTGTGGCTGATGTGGTTATGATGTCTCTTTTCTCTCCTCTCCTTTCCTCCTCTTCCCTCCCCTCCTCTCCTCTCTCTGCTTAGGGTCTCACTATTCAGTTCAGGCTAGCCTCAAACTCACAGCAATCCTCTTGCCTCAGTCCATGCCTGGCTGGATTCTTTTCTAAAGCTCATCCAAATTGTCCAAAAGAACCCCATCACGTGTATTTTTCTAATTACTTAACAATTACTACTTTTCCAGCTAATAGAGTTTCAGGCTCAAATTATAATAACCATTATATTCAATTATCATATGCAGACATTAAAGTCAATAAATAATTATTATATCCCAGCATTAAACAATAATAGATCTGGGCCTATTTAGTAATGAGCACTGAATGCTTAAAACGGGAACTTCTCATGCTTGTGGGTAAGAGCCACTATCTATGGGAACAGTGTCCTATGAGCAAGGTAGGATTGCCCGGTGGCCAAGTGTGGGCCCAAGAGACTGTGTCACTGCCAGCCTCAAGTGACTTCCAGGACAGACCTTTCAGAGCCTTCCCCACCTTGTCCCACATTGTGGGCCTATCACGACCCAGGGCTGTCCAACTATGCCTGCTGCCTGGGGCCCCGAGGACGTCACCCCTGCCGTGCGCAAGGGCCTTCAGGTCTGCAAGCACAGCACTGCGCATGCTCACTCCACAGCACTCACTCCACTTCACGGTGGAAGGCTCAGGTTTGTGCACAGCTGTCCTTGGTGCACTTCGTGCCATCCCCAGGTGACAGTCACCCCTGAGGCACGTCATTTTCTCAGGGTAGATCCAGCATGGTACTAGCACATGGTAAAGTCAAGTTGTGCCTTTAGGAACTTTCTGGAATTTATGATTTGCTTCACTCGGAGGTTGGTTGGATCTGTGGAAGCAGAGCCCCCTGAATGTGGTGCCAGCTTCCAGTCCCCCCCCCCAGCCACCATGTGCCTAAGGCTCTGACAGAGGCTGTCACCCCATCCCCCACCTCCCAGTTCCTCTCCTCTCCTCACCCTTCCCCTGCTCAGCACACAGTGGCCCACTGCCTTGTCTTTTTTTCTCCAGGGTCTTTCCTGTGATTCTCAGTTCCCCTTACACCCCAGTAGAAGGAGCACAATTCATATCCAAGACCCAGTGCACCTTGCTGCTGAGTATTGTGAGCCAGGCGAGTTACTGGCCTGCCTCTCCTAATGCCATTTGCCTCACCAAGTATCTGAAGCCACCTCACCTGGTGATTGCATTTACCTCGGAAAAATGATTGAGCCCCTATGGGACACAAGGCATTCGTCTAAGGGCTGGAGTTCACTGCTAAGCAATTTGAGCATAACCTCTGTTTCACTTGCAGTGGAAACTGAAAGAATCAGCAAGCATTGAGAGGAGCAGCAGAGTAGGGAAGCGGGGTGTCACGCAGGGGTCGAATCATCCCTGTAGGACTTGGAGTGAGGATGCTGGGTCCAGGATGGGAGGAGAAAGCCCTGGGATGCATAGGGAGCTCACAGCCGTGGGCTTCACCACCACCGAGTGTTTCCTAGACTGTCCTGCGCCTGTCTCATCAAGCTTCAGGAGGAGCTCTCATGGCTTCAAATTTAAATTCAGAGACAGACACAACACGCAAGCCTTCTGTCCCTTGGCTGACTGACCCAGACTATGAGGCAGAAAGCCGGGTTTCCCTGTGGGCACCACCGCAGGGGATTTGGTGCCGGCTCTGAGCTGGGTGTACTCTGGCTCAGTTTCTTCAGAGTAAATCTGATGCAAGAATCTCTACTTTAATAAACAATGCACTGATTGTCGGACCCAGCTGAGCTGGCTTGATATTTGATTCTTCAATACTCCTATTTTAGTCCTACTTTCTGCCAGGTCTGGTGGTAGACACCCGTAATGCCAGCACTCAGGGCTGAAGCAGGAGAATGGATGTGAGTTTGAGGCCAGCCTCGGGTACATAGCAAGACCCTGTCTCCCCCCAAAAAAGAGACTGTTTTCAATTTATTTAAGTGGGTTCAGACCAAAAATGCATTTCAACAGAAGTATTTTGTTCCTGTCATATTTTTAATGAGTTTCCCCAGTGCTGCACAGAAGAATCATTACCCATCATTACCTTTTTTAAAAAATGGTGGTGCTTTGTTAATGTGCTAGAACAGATACAGTGCAAGTATATTGCTTCAGCTGTGTTTTAGCACACAGCTCAGAGGCATTTGACATGCTCCCCAGGTTGTGCAGCCAGTTACAATGACCTGCAGAACGCATCCCTTATCTCCCATGGCTGCAGACCTTTCTAAACCCAGTATTAGTTGTCATGGGCACCCAGCTCAGCCCTGTCTGGCTCGTAACTCTGTGGCTGCAGCCCAGGACCATCCATGCTGCTGTGTATTGGAGGTGGCCTTGTCACACAGTGCCCCTCAGCAGCACTGAGAGGGTGTGGCCCTCAGTGTCAGTGGGTGCGGATTCCCCGCCTCTCTGAGCTTGGTTTCTAGACATTTCCAAAAGGACCTTCCCAACACCACACTGGAAGTCAGGTCATTTCAGAGGACCCTCTGTGTCTCTAGAAGTCTCCCAGCCATTTTCCAGATGACCTAGGAGCTCACTGTGAGCTTTGGGGTGCCATTGTCCCCAGGACCTGTCACTGTAGGACTTGGGGCACAGTACCCACAGAGTCCCCAGAGTAAGGGGACTGACCAACAAGGCTGGCTAGGGGTCTCTGGTCTCTGTTCCATCCTTGTCCAGATGTAGGACTGACCTCCAGTGACTCAACTCATCATCGCAAGACGAGTATTCCACAGTGTTAAATACATTCGCTTTCCAATGTGGCCTTCGCTAAGAACACGGGCTATGCCCTTGGATTCGAGCCCAGCCCCTTGCTGCGCAGTCCAGGCTCGGGTATAGTATCCTCATTTATATGGGGCAGTTGCTAATTCCAACCTGACAAGGTAGCTAGGAAAATCAAGCGGGCAGAACTCAGCAGCAAGCCCTGGGAGGTGCCTGGCAAACATTACGTTCCCTGCTTCCCCTCAGTGCAGATGGTAGGGCTTATACCTTGACTCCCCACACGAAGCCTACTGTGCTTAGAAGGGGAGCAGAGTCCAGGAGCGAGGTCACTGCCTCGTTTAGGAGGTGGGGTGGAGATGGAAGAGGAACATCTGTGCAGGGAGACCTGGTGGGGCACAGCCCCTGTCCCTCTGCTCCCTTCCTTCCCCTTCCTGTCCACCCTGTGGTGAGCAGCTCTCCTCCACCAGGCCCTCCTAGCCTGCTGCTCCACCTCACAGCAGCCAACTACAACTGCAAGCCAGAGTGGGCGTTTTGTTCCAGTGATGGGGAAAGTGACTCAACACACACGGTTTTCAAGTAACAGCAAATATGGAACTGAAGCGGACAGGGTCTGAGTCGTCTAAGAACAACAGTGAGGTGTCTCTTTCCCATGGCTCAGAACATTCCGTGGGTAAGGCCTGTTGGAAAGTGAGAGTCCTCCCCCAGGGCGTGCCATCCTCGCCTGCACATCTGCCCTGGCCTCTCCCCTGAGCTTGTGTCCAGGGCCCTTGGATGAGGAGCAGAGCCTGGCCTGGAGGTGCGGTCCTCAGTGGGTCATTTTGACAGATCATTTTAAAGTTATAAGGTTAAAGGATCTTTCAGAAAAGAAAAGAAAAGAAAAGAAAAACAATCTTCCAAGCACTAGGAGAAGAAAACCCCCCTGGAAACTTAATTGCCCATCCTGGCCTCGGCCTGTGGCTCTTCAAGCCATGTGTGGCTGGCAGTGGGAAGCAGGGATGCTCTTCAGAGACAACAATGTGAATGACCCTCCTGTGCTCACATTTTGCAGGCTCAGTTTCAAGGTAGCCAGAGAGCAAACACGGAAATCTCATTCCCCCAAATCTACAGAAATTATAACTCAAAGTAGACTTTCAGAAACTCCACCATCCATAGTCACCCCTCCCCTGACTCTACATACACTCTTCTCCATATGCAAGCTCTCCCTGACCCATGTGCCACCCAATAGCCCTGCTCTGAGCACTGAGAAGAGGGCACCAGGCCACCCTGGCACCATACAGAGGATTGCTGGGCGGAAGAATAAGAAAAGCAAAAGCCACAAGGAAGGCAAAGCTGTGAAGAGATTCACCAGCCACACACGTGGTGGGACAGGAAGGAGCAAGGAGGGTGCTGGCTGCTGAGACACTTCCTCAGGGACACCTGTGCCCATGACAGGTGAGGGTCTGGCTGTCACCAGAAGGAGGAGGGCTCTCCAGTTGTTTATTCACTCCAACCCTTATTTATATGGCAGCAGCGATTCATATTTATTCTGTCCTATTTTGCTATTTGAGTCCCGGCACCTGGACCACTCTTGTTGACTTCTGTCCCTTGGACATACCCTGGCATTGTGGATTTTATTTTATAACCACTTTCTTATTTTCTGGGTTATAAAGTACTCTGGCCTTCTTGCCTGCAGTTTTCATCCCAGTCTTAGCAGCGGCTGTGTATGGAGAGCCCTGGCTTCCCTTCCTGGAGGGTGGTGCTGTGTATTTGCTACTACAGGGGCACTGTGATTTTTGGGCCCTTTCAGCTGAGAAGGTAAAGGTGGGTGTGTGCTTCTGTGCGTGTGTGTGTGTGTGTGTGTGTGTGTGTGTGCCTGTGCGTGTGTGTGTGTGTGTGTGTGTGTGTGTGTGTGTGTAGCTATGCATAGCTCTGTATACAGCCATCTAGACACTGAGATAAATGCATGTTCATCCCCATATCTTTAGCTCCAGCCTGTTACCACATGGATTAGTGCAAACTCTCTCACCACCATTCTGGTTTTTTTGCGGGACCAGGGTTTGAACTCACGACCTTGCACTTGCCAGGCAGGCACTTGTGCAATGGAGCTATCTCCCCAGCCCTTTCACAGCCTTTCTGTAACGCCCCTCTGGTGCTTGGCAAACCTGGCTCCCACCACTGCCATAGGAAACGAACCCATCCAGCAACTGGGCAGAACGTATCAGAGCCATAAGAACCTGGGGACATGCACAGCACAGGATTCAAAATGCCTTTGCATGAAACCCATCAGAAAGGAGCTGTTGTGGCAGGAAGCCCAGCAAGCCTGTCCACAGGAAAGCTGAATGCTTGGCTTAGCCAGGCTAAGTGAGTTCTGATGAGACCAGGGTCCCAGTGCAGCATGCATGGGAGGGAGGCCAGCGCTGGGATTGGCCACCTTTCCTGTGTGTTCTCACCAAGGACCTAGAAAGTAGCCTCATGGGACCCCCCCTTCCCAGGCACAGCAGCACCCACCCATTCCCCTAACTGGCTGAGCCCAGGACGCACCTGCCTAGGGCCAGGCAGCACTGCCTGGAGCCTCCTGCACTGCTCCTCTAATGCTCAGTCACCATGGCCTCCACAGTGTGCTGTGATGTGCTGAGTGCTACCGTCTCCGAGTGTCCATGCGAAGACTGTAGCAGGTGATGGCTTCATGGTGGAGGACAGAGGGCATGGGGCAGGAAGAGAGAGGGAAATGTGGGGCAGGGCAGTGATCATGGTGGGCATTGGCAAGTCAGTAAGAACAAGAACCCAAAAAAGGAGAGGACTGGAAATAACGCCCTCCCACTTGTCCTTAGAAGCTTCCAGAAATGTTTCTAAGGGCTTGGGAGTGATCACGGTGTGTGGGATGCAGCTTGTATTCGAGCTAGGATGTGGGAACCCTTACCTATCAGTCACCTTTCCACTGCTGTGATGTGGGACCTGATGCACGCAGTTCAAAGGTGGGACTCGCCATGGCTCGTGCTGAGGAGCTTCCAGTCCATGGCTCATGGCTCCGAGGCTGAAACACCATGGCCAAAGGGCCTGGTGGAGCAAAGCTTCTCAGCTTATGGTAGCCAGGAAGCAGGGCAGGAGGGGCAGAGCCGGATAGGAAGGGCTGGGGTTGGGCACACCCTTCAGGGGATGTCAGCGATGTACATCCTCTGGCCCGGCCCACTCAATGTGAACTTATTAATGGATTAAACTACTGACAAGGTCAACATCCACAGAATCCAACACCCACCGAAGTCCCACCTCTGATCAAGCCCTTGATGCACGAGTCCTTGGGGATGTTTCATGTAATCATGGCACCTGGAAATCTCCATGGCTTCACATGGCAAATACTTTGGGCCATTGTGGGTCACGAGGTCCCCTCCATACAGTCATTCAGAGCACCTATCTCTAGCACCCTGCATAGCAGACTGTTGTTAGGAACCAGGCATGGGTGGGGAAAGGTGCTAGCGATCCTTGTGGAAGGCTTAAGTGTCTCCACAGACCTGGGGGGAGTGTTGGTTTGGATGTAAATTTTATTTGGTTTGCACTCAATTCAATTTCAAAGTTGCTAGAATGTGTTTGAGCTTTAGACTATACCATTTGTTGTAATAATTCCTAGGTTGAAGTTCACCATATAACAAAAAAAGAGGACATGGATTTACATTGCAAAAGGTGTCCACAGTGGATTAGTGATGTTTTTTCATTGACAACTGACATAAATTCATTTAGAGTAAAAATCTCTTTAAAAAAAAAAAAAAGAGTTTAAGTATTTCTGGCATTCTTCTTTCTTTAAATGCCCCTGGCTGCTCCCAGGGAGGCTTTCCCCCTTTTCTTCTTTTCTTTTCCATTCTTTGTTTTTCAAGTCTTCACACCCATTTAAGTCCAGCTGTCAACCCTGTATGGTTTTCAAGCTAGTCCCCTTGCTAAACCACTGTTGGAGTGCCACAGAAGCATAGATGGACGTTCCAGTGCCACAATCTTCCCTATTGCCCATGGAATCACTGTGAAAGAAATTCAGAATTTGAGTTCCAGGTTGTGACAAAACAAGCAAACAAACAAAAAACAACAACGAAAGCTTGTTTTCCAGAACACTAAGCTTATACGGATGTGTGACACCTTGATCCAGAGCACTGGAACTAGATTCTACCTCTGTTCAAGGTTTCTTTTCTCTTCTCCCTCCCTCCTCACCAGCCCCCCAGTTTCCCCTCTTCCCCTGCTTAGAAAGGTGGTTAGGTCATCCCAGGAAAGATAGATGGATCCTTCAGTCATATGAAATCTTTGTTTTCCAAAATGTCATGGTTCCATTCATATTTTTGTCTTATTCTTCCAATTGGGATATGTAAAGTTCAGAGCTCTTATATTTAGAAGCTGGAAGAAGGGCCCCAACTTTGAAATAATGGCTTGGTTTTACTCTTTTGTTTTTTAAACTCAAGCTATATGATGCTTATGGATTAAACAATAAATTTCTAGATTTAAAAAAAAAAAGGACTGGGCATGGCTTGGCTCCCCTCTCCCCATGGCCCATCCCAGCTGCAAGGGAGGCCAGAAAGGGCAGTCTGCCTGCCAAGAACAATGAAAGGAGACCCATGGCATTGGTCTCCACCAGGCCCTTCAGACATTGTATGTGGACTTTGAATAAATAAAGATAGGACACAGGAAGCCGAAGGATTCCAGGCTTTGGGAGATACAAGAAAGAGGAACCGAAGGCTTTGCTGGAGCCCCTGATTCCAAGGTCTCAGTGAGGAGCATCTAAGCTGGGTTCTGGCCAGGAGAGCTGCAGGCAAGCCCTGGAGAGCCATCATATAGTAGTGGATTGTCTGTCTCTCTGGCAGAGTCTGATGACCACAGAAGGATGCAGGGAGGGCTGGCTGGTGTCCTGGGAGCACACGCTGGACTGATCTGCTCACCCTGGGGAAGGTGGCCAGGGCATGGACTGGGAAGAACTTGGCCCTGTCATTTAGATGCTCATACAGGTTCTAGGAACTTTCAGGAAGAGAAAAGGTTGGCAAATGGTAGAACCTAAAAAGAGCCCTCCTTTCCCCAGAGAGAGACAGACACACAGCCACAGATAGACTCAGAGACAGAGACTGAGAGCGCTTGCATGGCAAATATGAGAAAAGTATTTCTTTACAAAATGAATACTTTTTAAAAGACCATGGTCCCCAGGACTGTTTAGGGAACAGGATGTTCTTAGATTAAACACCACCACCTCCCTTTTCATCTCGGTGCCCTCAGGCCACACCCAGGGACAGCACCTAGCCTGAGACCTTACTGTGGGACACAGGTGGGACCCGGCTGAATCCTGGCAATGTCATCCTGAATCCCAGCCCGGGACCCAGGCCTAGGGCCAGGCAGGTGTAGATTCCTACTGAGGTTCAGATGGCCTTTAGGGGATGAGCTGACTCTCAGGAGATTTCTCCTATGCCCAGTGGTAGCAATTGGACAGCCTCAGGATCTCGGTCCCGTCCATTACCAGAATGACCAAAATGGTACTGTGCGCACATGCGTGTGGTCATTGGTGGGACCTGCTGCTGTTAAAGCCCTGTGTGGGTTTGTCACATCCCCCTAGGAGACTCCTCCAAATAGCTCACCTCGGGGTGAAATTATTAATTGTGTTTTGCTTCTCAGGCACTTTAATGGCTTCTGCTAATAGCATTTCCAAGCTCAGACAGCAAGTGATCGATGCTATTGTGCCAGCCTGTTCTTGTGAGTGTGTTTGGCTCTGTGCTGAAGAGACAACGCTTACGGGCCCAGCGCAAACCGGCCCAGGTCGGGAGTGAAGCCTGCAATTTGTGTGAAATGCAAAGCCACCCTGATCTTGGCTCTGACAGGAGTTCAGAACCATAAACTGTGATTTTGCCAGTGTTGGTAAGAAAGATCATGCCAGAGGGTCATAGATTCACAAGGGACAAACTTCATAGCAGGTCCCGACAAGGGTAAAATCTCTAAGCGAACCAAAGGCCTGATCATTAAAAACATTAAGGTTCATAATTTATAAACTGTATGCTGTCAAGGAAAACCTTATTTTTCAGAGGTATTTAATGACCTAAGAAAAATTCTCACAACAGAAGCAGCAGCAGCATGGATGGGCACTTGGAAGGTCCAGCACGTTGTCCTCCCGACCCAACCAGGGGCTAGGCAGCCGGGAAGATGTCGCCAAGGGCAAAGGAGGAGGGGGTTACCGCCCTAGGGAGAAGTAAGGATAGTCCTACTGCGGGCCTTAGCCTGGCCTGAGGAGGGAGGGGATGACCCACACAGGGTGCCTCTGTCCTGCGCTCCAGGAAACAGCCCTGAATTCACCCCATGGGCCCCCTTTACTAGCCGAACCTGAGTCAGAGCTGGCTGCTCGCGGCTGCCCCCCCCCCCAGCCCGCAGGCAGTGCAAGGAAGCCCTGAGGTCTTGGGTGCAGGGACAACGCCATGAGGCAGGAGCCGGAAGGGCTCGGAAGAGAGGTCCCAGCGAGGCCCAAAGGCTCAGGTCAGGGCCACTCGGACACACAGGAGCAAGGCCGCTAGGCTGCAGCGTGTGTCCTCCAGCTTCTCCCGCCATGCTTGGCACGATGTTGTCACCACCACCTACTCAGTCATCCCAGGTCTTCAGGATGACCAGGCCGACAGAGGATGGCCCCATGCCCACAGCAGCCCCCAGAGAGAGCTGTTGAGGACACTATGGTCCCTGCTGTCCCCAAAGGGAGCCTGAAACCTGCTCTGGAGGCAGGAGGAACGGCTCCATTTGGCTTTGAGATTGAAGACCCAGGGTAGGGGTGGAAGGAAAAAAATATACTGTTTACTGTGTTCACCTTCTGGACCTCAGGTGCTTTGCTATGGTAAGGCCCTTGTGGGCCGGGCTGGGGCTGGCTCCTGTGTACCCCTGTGGCCACCTCCGACTGACCATTCCACGGAAGAGCACAGAACAAAATCTGTGGATGCCTTTAACTGTGCACTTTTAAGACACTGGAAAATAATAACAGTGCTTATCTTATGCTCAGAGTTCTGATGATTTTCTCTTCTCTTCGTGCGCTCTATGCTTCTCAAATTTTCTGTGACGCACACGTGTAGATTGTGCATTCCTAGCCCAAAAACCGCAAATGCAAAGCGCTCCAAACTTCAAAGCTTTCTGAGAGCTGACATGAAGTCTTAAGTGAAAAATTCCATAGCACAAAACTGTTGCACGCAGAGAATTGCTCAAAATATTGTTTTGAATTATCTTCAGGCTGTTCACATACGCGGGTACTAAACATAGAGGAATATTCCATGCTTAGACGTGGGCTCCCACATCAAGACACATATGTTTGTGCCATGTCCCAAAACCTTCAGGTCTAAAAAGTTGGGAGGAGGAAAGCCATTTGGGTTGGTCTGTAGATGTACCCCTCAGGCCTCATGAGGTGGGCCTCAAGTGGGTGGGCCAGGGGCTCATAGCCAGACCTGCCGTGAGAGGGAGGGCCTGGCTAGAAAAGGGGGCTGCTTGGGGGCATGGCCTGAACGGGTTCCTCTCTTTCCCAGCCCCTCCTCTCCCTCTCTCTGCTTCTTAGACACCAGCAGGTGGGCAGTTTTTCCTCCATCCAGGGCACTTCTGCCGTAGAGCCAGCTGCTTGTGGATGGAACCTGCGATCGACCATGAGCCCAAATAAATCTTCCCGCTTCAAGTCCTGCGTGTCCCAGCATTCAGTCCTAGCAATGATACAGTAACTTAGATACCATATTTTTTGTAGTTTTTTTTTTTTAAAGCTGCCTGTCCTATCAAAAACAGACATTCTGACCTCTGAGAAGAATGTGTTCTGAACAGGATTTTCAACAGAGTATGCATGTGGCTATGGTAGGTCAGGGTCCTTGCCCCGGCTTCTGTCTGGTCCTGTCATTAGTGAGAACAACAAGCCGCTTGACAGGAGAGTGCCCCAAGGTGGTGACCAAGAGTACATGGGCCAAGACTTCTTCAGGGCATCTCCCAGGCTTCCAAAACCTTGACTGGACAGATTGAGCAAAGTATTTTCTGACATGTTCACTTGAGTATTACACACTGAGGTGCACCCTGAGGCCTGGTATGTAGAACAACATTAAGTACAACTCGGCACCTGCAGTAGGTCCCGCTATGGCTGCATAACATTCTGTGGACTCAAGCACATTGATCACCCTGACTGCAGTGCACCATCAGGAGTAGGCGATGCCCCGGTGGGTGCTCACAAGCATAAAGGGTTAAGGACAGGGGCATTTTGAGCCCATTCTCCCTGGTATCTGGGATGATTAAAAGTTTTTAAGGAGAGCTGAAGGATGGAAATCTGCTGGCTATGGTTTTATCCTTCCATTGACCTTATGAGGGAGACACCCCAATAGGTTTGATTATGAGTTCAGCACTCCAGATGAGGAAGAATACCTGGCACCTCAGACATTAATTTGGAAGCTAAGTTCAGAAAAAGAAGCTGTATTAAGCTTACACTATGACTGTGGGCAAAGGAAAATGTGGTTAGGGTCCTCAGAGGACTCCGCACATTCACTGTCTTGTAGGAGTTCAGAACCATTCTGTGTAGGTTAATGGACATAATGAATACCCAAATTAGGCACCATGTGTAAGTAATTGAGATGCTTTGACACAGTTATTAACTGCACAAAGCTCTGGTCTGCGAATTAGGCAGCCTCACAATCCATTAGAGAATGTAATTAGCAAGAGCTCCTCAGATCTCACGGTTGGCCCCAGAGCAGAATTGCATAGGCAACACCCTGGTAGGTCAATTTCTGAGAGGAATGTTGAAGCAACCATCAACCCAGAGTCGGGTTAGGCGAGGATGAATATGGGCTTTCAGACATGGATTTCATTTTCCATTTAAGCTTAGCTTTCATCTTATCCTCCAGCCCCACTCCTCCCACAACATTAAATGGCTGTCCCTCATGTCATCTTGATTTTACTCCCAGGCATCCAGTTCATGGCCCAGCTCCTGCTCAGGTGACTCCTGTCAGTCACCCAACAAAGAAGCCTTGGCTGATGACAAGAGAGTAGCAGGTAGGCCTGTGGGACGGAGGGGAAAGGGCTGAGGGTTTGCGTCTTGTCTTAGTCACTTCTTACTCGTTGCTGGGACAAATACCCAACACTCAAATGAAGGAAGGAAAGGTTTATTTACCTCACAGTTCGTGGAGGTCTCAGTCCATATTCGTCTGGCCCAAGGTTGAGTGGAACAGAGCAGAGAGCATCCAGTTCATGATGGCGGAATAGCAACAAAATGGTGGCAAAGGTAGTCAACCAAACAGGGCAGCAGAGCAACAGCAACAGCTTGAGTCTGTCTCTCTGTCTCTCTTTATATTACATTCAGGCTCTCCGCCTTAGCCCCTGCCTTAGGCTACACCCATAATCCCAGAAGTACTTCAACCCATAATCCCATTAGTACTAAGACCCATAATCCCAGGGATCATGGATCAAGTCTCAAACTCTAGAAGTCCCCACCCAGTGACTACATGAGGCTTTGCGGGGACAACTAGACATAAACCATAACAGGTCTCTTGAGGACAGTTGTGGTGTGTGCATCTGCTATGTGGAACTGTAACACATACTCAAGACAACCAGCTTACAAAGAGAAAAGGCTCATCTTGGCTCACAGCTTCAAAGGTTGCTTTCTGTGTTGCCAGGAATGTTTGATCTTACTGCTTTGAGCCTGCGGGGAGACAGCAAGTCACAGCGGATGAGTTGTGGAGCACCAGGGTCACTCCACAGCTGGATGCAAAAGGGGAGTGAGAGTCCCACGGCCTGTAATGGGGCCACAGTACCAGTGACCCAGGAGCTGCCACAAGGTCTCCTGTCTTTTTAAGGCTTCACTCTCCAGACAGCGCTGCAGGCTGGTGACCAAAATTTGATACATGGCTCTGCATGCATTTAGGGTCCAGACTAAGACATGTGGGAAGTGTTTTCTGAACTGTAGCCAGCCTCAGCTTTGGAGCAATGATTAGTGGCCACAGCTGGAATCAAGCTTCACCTGGGGAGAGTTAGGAGCCCTTGCTGTGAGCAGGCACTGTGGAGCACACCTGTGATCCTGGGAGGCAGAGGTGGGAGGACAAAAGCAGCTCTCTGAGACTGGCTGGGACATCTGAGTGGCTCACTGAGATCCTGTCTCAAAATTTAAAAAGTTTTATTTGAAAAAAGTTCTGGGGATGTAGCTCAGTATGAAGGTTCTGGGTTTAATTCTGAGAACTGCAATGCCTGCCTACTTACCTACCTACCTACCTACCTACTTACATACACACACACACACATATATATATAAACCTCCATACCTACACACACACCCACACACATATACCTCCATTCTCTCTCTGTCTCTGTCTCTGTCTCTCTCTGTCTCTTTCTCTTTCTCTCTCCTCTCTCTTTCTCCCCCCCCCCATGGCTCCACACCCAGGGGTTTGACCTCATGCCTCCTGGGGGACCCAGGAGATACGTAGCCATCCAAGTTGTCTCAAAGCTCCACAGTGCAGCCCAGGAGAGCACCCGGAGCATGGGAGGAGACCTGGCCTAGAACTTGGGTCCCCCATGTCACACTGAGGGTCTCAGAGCCACACAGTTCACAGTGAGGTGAATGGTGACCTTGGAATGGGACCTGCATGCCTGCCAGGATAGAGTCTGCCCTGATCAGAGGACAGTGACAGTTCCATAGCTGGGCACATAGCTTGGCCTTCCCTGGGTCTCACTGGGAGTCTCACATGACAGAGAACTCCGTCTTCTCCCAAGTGTCACCAGCTACCCCAGATGACCCTGGATGAGGATGCTCCTTCACATTGCATCCTCTGCCCCACAGGTCACTGTCACCTCTGTCATGTTCATGCTGAATGCACCATTGCGGCCACCAGGCCCTGCCCTCAAGACCTGGGAGTCCATGAAAAGCACAGCCCTGTGGGCTCCACACCACAGGACCTTCCAGGGTTGGGAGGAAGCCACCCAGTGTCCCTAAAGCAGCCCTTCCACTCCAGAGCCCTGCTCAGGGTCTCCCGAGGCTGCTCGGAAGTGGGTCACAACTGCCTGCAGCCTTTCTCCAGTCTACGTGGGTGGGCTCAGGAGATGGGACACAGAGCCACTCCAGAGGAAACACTGGCTCTGGGTTTGAGGTCAGAAGTGGCAGTGATGCCAGTGCTTAGGAATGGGGGTGCTGCAGAGGCTCCAGGTGCACCCTACTTTCTAAGTGGGAGGCTGGCCCTTTATTATTATTTCAAAGTGCATTGAGGAATTAAATTCAAACCTGAGCCAGATGTGGTGCTGCATGCCTGTAGTCCCAGCACTCAGGAGGCTGAGGCAGGAGGGTCGCCAGGAGTTTGAGCCCAGCCTGGGCTACAGAGTGAGTTCAAGACCAGCCTGAACTTCATGGCAAAACCCTGTCTCAAAACAAAATAATAATAATAATAATAATAATAATAATAATAATAAATACAATAAAATTTAAACACAATGGAGGTGGGCTCCCGTTCCCACCCCATGCTAGGCATGTATACCCAGGTCTGGCTGTGGTGTCAACAGCACCGACTCACTGCACGGAAAGCCTGAGTTCTTGCACACTGCACAGGCGCTGGTGTACTCACAGGCTTCCACTTGGTGAAGAGTGCGTTCTCCTGGGGCATGAGGACCAGTCTGGGCTTCCACACTCGCAGTGCCTTTGCTCAGAGCCCTAAAGGCACCGCTCACTGCCTTGGAAGAACTTGGGGCCAGTACAGGGGAGGCGGCCCGTGGGTTTGAACCCAGTTCCGCCCCTTGCTAGCTGTGCCTCTGGATAAAGGCCTCCTGTCTTCCTCAGGACCAACACTAGGGAGGTGAGCCGCAGCCAGCAGCCAGCAGGGCTGAACTCCGGCCAAGTGACTCAGCGGCCTGTCTGCCTCAGGCTGTTTTCGTCAGTCTCCTCCTCTCTAGGCCTCACAGTCTGAAATTTCCCAGCACTACAGCCCTGAGGGTCACTTTGTTCTTGTAACCCTGAGGACCCAGGAGAACTTCTCAAGTCTCTTCTGTCTGGGAATTGTTCAAACAATATTAAAATTCTCTGCTTTTCTCTTTTCTTTTTCTGGGATGTTCAAAATTCAGTCAGCCTGGATCATTCTTATATGCCCCCACCCACCCACACAGTCTTGCATTTCTTGGTCATTTTGCTTTATCCTGGCTAATTCCTCTTAGCTATTTCTTCCATCCAACTTGTTACATTCTTAATTCCTAAATGTATTTCTACTTTTTTTATTATTTAAATTTAACAATGGTTATATTACATATTTTCATCACCAGATCAGTTTAGATTAATAGATACAGGTATGTAAGATTGATCAAACAGTTAAACATTAACACTTTCAATAAACATTACTTTTTTTCTTTTTCCCTTACTTTTTAAAAACAGTTTACACATTGCATATTGTCCTCACAATAGTTCTACAGAGTGTATGTCTACTTTTTACAACCTTCCTTTTGTCCTTTGTATCTTTCTCAGTGGTGCTGTGGTATTCTCATGAAATGAAGCTCTCCCTAGCTCTTCGTGACACTAATTAGAGGTGTGTGTGCCCTACAGTCCCTGCCTCGCCAGCCCCACAACAAGTCCCCTCTAGGGGCTGCAGCATCTCTTTCTAACCCTCTTTCCAGCTTTTGATACTCCTTCCTGATATAAATGCCATCTCCCCAGAACAGACAGCTTTAAAAATCACATTTTCCTGCTCTCTGGAGCCAGGATGTAGACTCCATTTCTTCCCATTCACATATGCTCCTTGGAGAACTTTGATTCTAAAGTTAGATTCAAAAGGAAGCTACGAGGACACCTGGCACTGCTTTGCCGGCACTACAAGGACAGAGCATGGTCCCTCGCATGCTGGTGACAGCAGGAGCCACCAGAGATCTCTTACTAAATCAGCTCTTGGAGATACTCCTGGGGCGTCCAACTCGAAATGACCCTGTGGTCCTTTCCAGGACTGTCCAGATCACATACATGCGGTATATGTGATCTTTCCAACCTGGACTTCACCCTCAAGTTAAAAGATCTTTTACAGCTGCCCGCATGACCTTGCCAAAAGGACATGGGACAAACCCCCATCTGGCATCCAGGGACACGTGTGACCCACTTCGTGAGGCCAGGGCAGGCGGGGCAAGCCCTCCACCCTAAGGCAGCCCCAAGCACCCCATGCTAAGTGGCTAGGATACCCCCCAGCATGTGTGGGTGAAGGGGAGATGCCTCCCTCCCAGCTCCTAGGGGAGCCGGCAATCCCTGCAGCCCCAGCACCTCTGGCTCTCGGCTAAGCTGCACCCCACTGTTTGACTCACAGAAACGAACGGGCCCACACCAACAGGGGCCTTCAGTAACTACTTTTGCTTTGCACTCACTGATAACCACGCCCAGCATCATCCATTTACCTGGCCTGGAACCAGACTCCCAATCCTCAGCACTGCATCCAGCAGCCCCTCCTCCTGGGGTCCTCCTGTCCCACCCCTGCCAGGTGCTGAGGCCCAAACCTAGGAACCAGCCTTGACTTTCTCCTCTCTCATAGCTGGCAGCTGAGCCACCTGCAGAGCCTGTCAGATCCATCTTCAAAATCCAGGGGTGCCTCTGTTGACGAAGTTCATTCGTTCCACCATTCTGGGGCTTCAGTTGTGCTCAACACCCCATGCTGAGTTTGCAAGCAGAAGCAATATTCTGCCCAGTGCACTCCTGTTTGCGATTCAGATTATTCACAAATAGAAGTGTTGGTGAGCCAGGGTGTGACTATCCTTCTAGAGTCTGAGCCTGAGTCCTCCCCAGCCCGTCGGATCCCTACCTTTCCCACGTTGCCTCTGTCTCCTCATTGCCTGCCCATCTCCCTTCTGACCCTCTAGCATGCTGGACACAAAGCCGCAGACTGTAAAGTCCGGTCCCAGCTCTCTCATGGTGGGCAGACCTCGTCGGGTGCCAGAAGCCCTACATGGTACGATCTCTGTCTGCCTCATGCTTCCTCTGCTCCCAGTCTTAGTGGCTCCTGCTGGTCCTGACCCTCTGAAGCTCACTCCTGTCTGTGGGTCCACAGGAGCCCTGGGTTCCTTCAGGAAGGGTCTGGTCTGCCTTGGTCTTTGCCACATCTCCAGGTTCCTAGTGGGTCCCCAACTGCTCACTGAATAAATGTGTAAATCCACATGGAGGAGGCTCCCAGGATGCAGTGGGAGTCACAGTCCATACTGTTCCCTGGCTCCTCCCTTTGTGTGGTGAGTACTCCTCAGAGGCCTTAGATCTTTGGGGGACCATTTATAGTCAGTAATGACATACTAGGTTCATTCATTAGGCAGTTGTATGAGTTTTTTTCCTGTCTTTACTGGACTCTTTGAAGGAGATAACTGGTTCTATTGTGTGTGCGTGAGTGTGTGTGTGTGTATGTGTGTGTGTGTGTGTGTGTGTGTGTGTGTGTGTGTGTGTTGTGCTTGGGATACAAGCTTATGGACAAATGAATGGCAAGTGTGCCCACTTCCCTGGGGAAGTGACTGGGCTAGGGGGCACTAAGCTCACTGAGGTGCTCAGGCATTGATAAGCTCAGAGCTGGCTGGGTTCAGGAGATGTTGTGAGCGTTGAAGGCTGGGGCCATGACCTTCGTGACTATGTGTCCTCTCTGGTCCCTTCCTCTCCGGCTTTTCTCCTGTGCTCTGCCTGTGCTCTGCTCTTGCTGCCTCCCTCTTCTGCCATGATGTTTCTATCTTGGAGCCAGCCAACCATGGGCCACAGCCTCGAATCCGCTTCAGAGCACACATTGCCGTAGGCTATAAGTGTCAGCCACTTTGTCCCAGCAATGGTGAAGCTCTCGCCAAAGCAGGTCCAGGTGAGGACGAGACAGATGGAGCTTCTCTCCCCAACGTCCAAATGGGGATGATTTTCTCTACTGTAAGGGGTAAGAAAGAGCTGCCCCTGGGGTAGCCCCACATCATAGTTTAGATTTTTAGAGTCTATTTCCTAGGTTCACACCAGGGGCCAAAAAGTCACCGTCTCTGGTGGGGGTGAGGGGAAAGGCTACCGGATGGTTTCCTGTATCTTCCCCAAGGCCTGCTCTTTTCCCCACGTTTACCCTTTGTCCTTGCCAATTCTCGTGATGTGCAGAGGACAGAGGCCTCGAGTGGGCTTCTTCCCTGCTCCCTGGTGTCTCTCTCCCCACCTCCCATTTTCCGGACAGCCGCCGTGTAAGAGTTCAGACTCCCATTCTCATTTCTACCCTCAGCAATTTGAGCAACTTCATGACTCTATTCACTGTTAGCCTTCCTCGCTATACCATTTTTTTTAAACATGAGAATTAAATTTATTAAAACTTTTAAGAAATATTTTAGGAGTTGGCAAGGTAGCTCAGTGGTCTAAAGCTCAGGTAGGCTCAGAGGACTGCAGTTTGATCCCTGGCTCCACATGCCACACCAGCCCTGCTCTCAGGGTGGGCTGAGCTGGCCAAAAAATAAAGTGGAAAAAAAAAGAATTTAAACAACAGAGAAAAAAGAAAACTTAAACACACCGAGGAGAAAGGGGACAGCAAACACATTAGTGGGAGACAGTGGAAGCCAGAGGTTTTAAAAATCTCTTTATGCAGAAGGAATGATACCACCTGAAAACTTGAATTTGCAGAACTGAATGAAAGCCAGAGAGATGGCTCAGTGGCACAGTGCCGACCTGGCAGGTGCAAATCCTGAGTTTGATTTGATTCCCAGTACAAAGTAAAACACTGACTGAAGAACACTGCAAATGCTAAATATGTTGGTACATTTCAAGTGTTTCTTTTAAAGCCCTTCAACACAATTGGCTAGACTATAAAAATTACAAAAAATTAGGAGATCTTTGACACAGAAGTGAAATATATGACAACATGAAGACAAAGGTGATCATGAAAACAAGAATACTTTTGTAAGATTCTTCTTTCTTTTTTCCTCCTTTTTGTGGCACTGTGGATGATAGGACCTTGCACACCAACCCAGTGCTCACTGCTGAGCTACTTCCCAGGCCCCAGCAGATTCCCAGAGCATACATTAAGTAGTGCACTCTTACTTGTAGGTAGGTGGGTGGGCGCACAGGCCAGATGGGTTCAGGACTGGAAGTGGAGCAGGAGGAGCCGAAAAAAAGGGGGAGGTGGGCCGAGGGTCCTTCCTCAGTGGGCGCATGGGCTAGACCTGCTATACCATTTTTTAAAGTTTAATTTTTATTTATTTGGTGCAGGGCCTTGCTGTGTAGCTGGGATTCATGGTAATCCTCCTCCTGTCTCAGCCTCCCCAGTCCTAGGATTACATACATGTGCCACCACCCCAGGTTTCGGTGGCCAGCTCTGGGCTCCCAGGGCAGGGCCAGTATGGCACACAGTACCAGGGATTGAACCCAGGTCCTTACACTTGCCAAGCAGGCACTTAGACCACCAAGCTATCTTCTCAGCCCTATTGTATCATTTTGATGACATTCTTGAGATAGGGTCTCATTCTACGGTTCAGGCTGGACTTAAACTCACTTTGTAGCTCAGACTGGTCTTGAACTTGCAGCGGTCCTCCTTCCCCAGCCTCCTGAGTGCTGGGACAATAGGCATGTGCCACCATACTAGGCTCTCTGTCACTTTGATGGGTTCCAGGAGAGAGTGGTAGACTCCATTGCTGAGAGTATCAACTTCAACAAAGAAACACATACATTATATTATAATATTTATTTCTTGCCTTCTCCCAGTAAAGGATAATTTTATGAGTCTACTTGCCTTTATTTTCTTTGACTGGAAGCTTTTCCTGGTGTTATGAAATTTTACAATGATAAAGCTCGTAGAGTAGACATCTTTTATTCACTGTGTCAAGTACAGAGTCTATCTTTACTTCTGGGAAGGCATCCATCTTTTCTTGTGTCATTTCCTACTTACTGCCTTATCTTCCTGGAATTCCTGTTATTTGGAAATTCTACATCTGGGGCAGATTCACCACCTCTCCCATCTTTCTTTTCTTTATATTTAAAAAAATCTTTCTGTGAATTTTCTTTCTTGTTTTTTTTTTTTCTTGTTTCAGAACTTTTGTTTGTTTGTTTATTTATTTTTATGGCCAGCTTAGCCTTCCCTGAGGGCAGGGCTGGCGCAGCATGTGGTGCCGGGGATCGAACTGCGGTCCCTGCAGCTGCCCAAGCTTTCCTAAGCAGGCACTTTAGACCACTGAGCCATCCTGCCAGGCCCATCTGTGAGCTTTCTTCAACTTTTTTTTTTTTTTTTTTGTATTTTTGAGAAAGACAGGGTCTCACTCTGCAGTTCAGGCTGTCCTTGAACTCACTTTTGTAGTCCAGGCTGGTCTTAAACTTGCACCATCCTCCTGCCTCAGCCTCCCAAGTGCTGGGATTACAGATTCGCACCACCACACCCAGCTTTTTTCAGCTTATTCTCCCTGTCCTTCAGTTGAAGTTGTTTGGCTAAGCTATTTTTAATTTCCAAGACCATTTCTAAATCTCTATTTGTTTCTGTTCTCATTTGTCATAAACAATGTCTTTCCTTGCAGCCTAGAAAATGCCAGCTCAGTTTGTAGGTTCTGTTTATTTTAGTCTTCTCTGATTCCTCCGGACTTACTTTTTCTCTTCGCTTTGGGCTCTTACCTTGCTTGGGATTCCCAAATATTTGGAGATTCTTAGGCTGGCTGCGTGTGTTTAAGAAGAAGAGCATTCACGGCTTTGTTGACCAACAAATGGCATCCACAGACAACTGAGTGTTTCTACAGTCGTCCTTTCTCTGGGAGCCTCAGAAGCAAGTAGATTACAAGAGGCATGGCCTGGCAACAGGAGGCAAGGAACAACATCCTGCCATGGGATGACAATGCCACCAGCCAACTGGCATGGTCTAGGCATGCTTTGCCCAGAAGACACCAAGCTATGCCCTCACCATGAGCTATGGCTGAATGATCCTTCCAGAACACATGTTGAAATCTAATCACCACTGTGCCAGTAGGAGTGGACCCTTTAAGAGGTGACTGGGTCATGAGGATCTATCTTCATGAATGACCAATGCCATTGTCACAGGAATGGTGGGTCACCAGGAGAGTGGGTTCTGGCCAGGAGGATGCATGGGGCCTGATGTTCACTCTCCAGCTCACCATAACCCAAGGCCCTTGGGTTATACAAAAGGCTCTGTGCTCTTGGTCTTCCCAGTCCCAGACCTGTGATCCAATAAACTCCTCTCACTTATAAGCAACCCAGGCTGGGGCGATCTATCATGGCCTCAGAAAGTAGACAAAGACACCACCTTGTGCCACTACTGCACCATCTGAGAGCCTATGTTGATGAATGGAGGAGTACCAGGACCACATTTGCCCACCTTGCCATTTCTGGTGCTTGAGTGGCCATGTGCAAGATGAATGGCTGGGCGGGACACCTGTGGCAAAGAAGGATGAGGTGCTCACATGGCCCATCCAGCCACACCGGCCACTGCCAATAGCCCACGAGCTCTGGACCACCCCTCCAGCTCAAACCTGAAGTGCCAGGGCAGAGAGCACCTGTGCCCAGCACCCCCAAGGACAGCCACCACCACCATGCTGAGCCAGCTTACTGTTATGGAGAAGCCACATTCTCTGTCCAACTACAGGGTCAATGACATCCACACACAGTGTACCAAACCAGCCTCCATTTCGCAGTATGGAAAGCCCCCCTCCTGTGACTGCCAGAGATACATGGCCAGCTCTGTGTTGGCTAGGTCCTTTCGCCACTTGTCACCTGACAGTGTGTTCTATTTGAGATCCAGAGTTGTCATCACCCTCTTTTTTACCCAGGACAGAGACATGGACCCTATCTGCTGTCCTCTATGTCAGCTTGCACAGCATTTCCCATGATGCCACAATAATTAGATTTTTAAGCAGGCTTTCTTCAGACTTTTGGGAAGCAAGAATAGACAATGCCATTCCCATTTATACACACATTATTTACATAATGCTAAGTACAGTCGTTGATATAATTTAGTGGAGGAAAAGCAGGATCCCAGCCAATATAAGTTCGACAAATGCTGTATTATCAGCACCTCAAAATAGTTCTCAGGGGCGGAGAATGAGCCAACAGCTTCTCTGTGACTTCGGCTGGGTAGGCACAGAGCTTCCACATGACCCTCAGATACATAAATAAAATTCCCAATCAGGAAAACTACCTGGCACCCTGCTCTTAGGCTTTCACTTCAGCTTCGTAAATTCCCAAGTGGAAATCCGCAGTGACAGGCAGGTGCGAAAGCGAACTCCAAGAAGCAGCTGTTTTCAGGAATAATATTGAAAATACATAAAAGCTGTTAATAAACAAAAAGAAGCCCATATGTGTATTTTTGAAATCCAGAACACTTTTTTTTTTTTTTCCTGGCTCCTTCACAATTCCTAAGTGTAAATAGATTTTCAAAAAGTTAACCAATTCTGCCCAGATTTCTAACAAAGATTTTCAAGGAAGCATAAAGGAGGGGAGACAAGTGAGGTGGAAGATGTCATAAGAGGTGCCAGTGGTCCCAAAGGAGAGGGGTGCCATGTGAGAGAGAGGACGGAACCCTCGGTGAGGTGCAGCCACTCAGCCAGACAACACCACAGCACAGGAGCAAGCGCTGGGATCCAGAAGGCCTGGTGGGCACTTGGTAAACTGAGTCCAACAGGGTCTCAGCATGCACCCAGCTCCAGGGCACAGGTCAGGGCCGACAGGAATGATTAAACATCAGTGTCCTAGATTTGTTTTATTTTGTTTTGTTTTTGTCACCTGGTGGGTGGAACCCAGCGTTTCAGTATTGCTAGGCAGGTACTCAGCACCTAGTCACCCCAAGAGGACTGGCTCAGTCCTGGGAAGGAAGGAGGGAGCCCTATGGTGACACCCACAGAAAGACCACCTCTGGGCAGGGTCTGAGAGATTTCTAGAGATTTAGGAAGAAAAGAAGTGGGGTGTGTGGGCATGGGCCTGCAATCCCTGGGCTTCGAGAGGCTGAAGGAGGAAGAGTGGGGGATGAAGCCCAGTCTAGGCAGTCTTGTAACCTAGAAAGGCCCTGCGTCAAAATGTTAATGCGAGATTTAAAATGGGCTCGGGATGTAGCTCAGTGTGAAGGCCCTGGGGGTCAGTTGCCAGTGAAGACATGAAATAAATTAGACCACTGTGTAAACATCGCCTTGTCTCCCTAGTGTAAGAACCTGAAAGAGTAAATAAAATCTGAAAGGTACAATGGGTACTGTGAAAGGGAAAGAAACTGCTCAAAGAGAAGGAACAACTGAGATGAGGAAAAGGACAAAAGAAAGAAGGAAGGAAAGGAAAAAGAAACACATATGTATGTTTATACACAGGATAGCTTGGGTAAATGAACTGCTGATTTCTGCTGGTCTTTTGAAAGGAGCAGTTAATGCTTGTTATGGTTTATGTCTAGTTGTCCCCCCAAAGCCTCATGGAGTCACTGGGCGGGGACTTCTAGAGTTTGAGACTTGATCCATGATCCCTGGGATTATAGGTTTTAGTACTTATGGGATTATGGGTGGAAGTACTTCTGGGATTATGGGTGTAACCTAGGGCGGGAGCTAAGGCGAAGAGCCTGAATGTAATACAAAGAGAGACAGAGAGATAGACTGGAGCTCTAGCTGTTGCTGCTGCTCTGCTGCCCTGATTGACTGGCTGCCTCTGCTGCCATTTTGCTACTGTTCTGCCTCCATGAACTGGATGCTCTCTACCCTGCTCCACTCAGCCTTGGGCTAGCCGAATATGGACTGAAACCTCTACAAACTGTGAGCTAAATAAACCTTTCCTTCCTTTATTTTGAGTGTCGGGTATTTGTCCCAGCAACGAGCAAAAAGTAACTAAGACAATGCTTAAATTTTTTTCTCTCTCCTTTACATCTTTTAACCAATTTTGCATGCTTACAGCTGAACAACTAATTTGGAGACAGAAAAAAAAAAAATGGGACACAAAGGAGAAAGGGAGGGATGAGGGGAATGCTGGGAAAGGCGAGAACAGAACAACTCCAGTTTATCTTTGCAATGGTAGAGACCGAAAACAAGGAGGGAAAGATGAACCCAAGCTAAGGGACACTAGCCAGCAGGGCCCCTGCTGGGCCGACCATGTTGCCCTTTGAAGATTGGGCTGACCTTTATCTCGACCTTTGACCTAGGTCAGGTTGACCTTTCTTTTAAAAGAGGAACTGCAGTAGTTTGTCCACAGGGTCCCACTGTGGCAGCAGCAGTGGCAGCAGCAAGGGACTTGGTGGGGCTGGCAGATCTGGGCTGGATGCAGGTCCTCGAGGGCATATGTGGGGGGGAAGGGTGTCCAGCGGCTGAGCTGTTTCTAAGGAGTGAGAGCCCAGGATACAAACCCAGCTCACTGTTTGCAGTGGCACTTGGGATTGAATCCAGGGCCTTCACAACGAGGCACTTTTTGTTTTAAATTATGAGACAAAGTCTCTCTAACCTGCTGAGGTGCCCAGGCTAGTCTTGACCTCTCCATCCTTCTACCTCAGCCTCCCAGAGCCCTGGGATCACAGGGGTATGGCACCACTCCTAGCTCAAACCAACCCTTCAAGAGTGCTCAATCGCTGTCCACACTGCTCACTCTACAGCCTACATCTCAGGGCCTCCTTGAAGGAAGCCAACCTGCCAGCACCTGGCTGGACACCAAAAGGACTCGAATGACAAAGCATGACTGTGCCTGAGGAGGACAGGAAGCCACTCCCAGCTCACAGATGGGGGACCTGAGGTGGCCAAGATCGGGAAGGGGCGGACCTGGATCTGTTGAGGCCATCCTGGGCCTCCATGCGGGATGAGCACAGAGTATGCTCCGAGCATGCCTGGCTTTAGCCCATCTCTCAGGGTCATAATGGCTGTCAATCAAATAGCTCCCAGCCCTTTCTTTGAACGGCTACTTCCTCTTGGACCAATCAGAAGCCTGCATATGGACCAATCGTAACCCTGCAGCTGCTATGTAAGCAACAAGCTCCTATTCCTGGGTTTTAGGCTAGAAGAGCTCCTTAGGGGGTCTCACTGCCTTGGTCCTATAAAGCTGCTCGGCATTGATTTCTGGCAGTGTGGGCTTGAAAGCCTGTCAATCTCCTCAGAAATTAGTATGGACAGGGTGGTCGTCTCAAGAAACGGAGCGATAAGCACGAGGGGCCGTCAGCCCTGAAGAGCGCTGAGACCAGCAGTGGCCAGCAGAGCTGACCCCGGGGCCGCGCAAACCCTGGACAGCAGCGGCCAGCGTCTGGCGTCTCCAGGACCCTGGCAGAGCTGCACTTGCTACCTGGTGATTGCCATCGAGATGGAGCAAAGAACCCCCGGCTAGCTGGTCAGCCACGCCTCAGCGCATCTACAGCCCCACAGGGTGAGAGCCCAGGATGAAGGGAAATCCAAACGCTGAAATTTACTGTGGCAGTTATGCAAATAAAAGGAGAAATTAAGCTCCAGGGACAATTAAAAATGTCCTGAGGAGGGGTAGGAGATACAACAGGATTTACTTTATTTAAATTGAAAAGATGACTACAAAGAGGAGCCGCCACTCGAGGGAAGAGCAGCCCAGACACCGACCGTCTTTGCAAAGTGCCACACAGACAAGGGAAGGCTGCATAAAGGCGAAGGCATAAGCCACATGAAGAAGACACGTGGCAACAGCCCACTGGCCTCGGGGACCTCCAGAGCTCCAGCTGTCCAAATGGCCCGGCTTCCTCCTAGCTCTGACTGGTGATGGGCAGAGTTTATGCACAGCATAATGCAGACATTTATCAGAAGGGAAACTTACAATTTTGTTAGCAAGATGGGGGAAAAATAAATAAAATAATTTTCTAGATACCATCATGGTTTCCACTAAGATGTCATGGAGGCAATCAGGAGACAACCTGGCAGTGCCAGGTTGCTCTTTCTGAAGACAACAAGGAAATACTGCAAGGAGAACTGCAGAATCAGTCATGTGCTTCATAGGTTTTGTTTTTAATCTATTGGTAATTTATTTTATTTATTTTTTATGTATTTAGTATGGGGTCTATAGGGTCTCACTACTCATAGGGATCCTCCTGTTTTCAATCTCCCATGAGCTGGCATTACAGATGCATGCCACCATGGCCAGTCTCAGTCACCTTCTCAGCGCTCCCTGGGGCAGAGCTAGTATGACACACCGAGATTCGAACCCTGGACCCTGCATCTGCTTAAGTATGCACTATAATCCACTGAGCTATCTGGCCAGCCTGGTGATTTCTTTTTTCTTCTTTTTCTTTTTTTGTTGGACCAGGGATTGAACTCAGGTCCTTGCATTTGCCAGGCAAGCGCTTATTCTACCGAGCTATCTCCCCAGCCCCTTCGGTGATTTCTTTTGATGTGCAAAAGCTTTTTAATAAGATGAGATCCCAGTGTAGATTCTTTGAAGTGTTTCCCATGCAGTTTGGTTTTTGTTCATGAACTCTGCCTACCTCTGTGTTTTCAAGATTCCTATCTACTTTCTCTTCCAGTACATTTTAGTGTTTCTGTTTTAGTGTTTAGATCTTTGACTCCTTTTGACTTTAGTTTTAGTGCATGGTGATATACGCAGTTATAATTTTAGTCTTTGAGATGTGGAAAGCCAGTTTTTCCAGCACCATATTTTAAAGAGGCTATATTTCTTCCAGTGAGCATGTTTGACTCCTTTGTCAAAGATAAGGTGGCAGAATGTGTTTGTAGCTGTGTCTGTGTCTCCCAATGTATTCCATTGGTCCCCAGGTCTTTTTTTTTTTTTTTTTTTTTTTTTTTTTTTTTTTTTTTTTTTTTTTTTTTTTTTTTTTTTTTTTTTTTTTTTTTTTTTTTTTTTTTTTTTTTTTTTTGCCAGAATCATACTGATTTTATCATAGTAGCTTTGTAGCACAATTTCAAGTCAGGGATTGTGCCTTTCTTTCTTTCTTTCTTTCTTTCTTTTGTTCTGGTACAAAGGATTGAACTCAGGACCTTGTGCTTGCCAGGCAGGCACTTATTCCACTGAGCTATCTCCCCAGCTCCTACCTCCTGCCTTTCCTTTGTTTCCTAGAATTGCCTTTGTTATATTCAAGGTCTCTTCTGACTCCAGATGAATTTTAGGAATATTTTCATTATATCTCTGAGGAATGCTAAAGGTATTTCAATCAGGATTGCATCAAGTTTGTATAACAGTCTTAGAAGTATGGCCATGTTCATAGTGTTGATTTTTCCTATCCATGAGTAAGAAATATCTTCTAATTTTCTGAAAGTTTATATTTTTTCGGGGGGCTGAGGACATAGTTCCATGGCACAGGTGCCTGCCTGGCAAGTGTAAGGTAGTGAGTTTGAACCCCAGTCCTGCCAAAAAACAAACAAAATTATTATATTTCTTTTTTTCTGAGTACTATAATTTTTACTGCATACATCTTTTACTTCCTTTTTAGATTAATTCCCAAGTATTTCATTTTTCTGAATGTCATTGTGAAGGGTGTTATTTCCTGAATTTCTCTGTCAGTGAGTTTCTTGTTTCTGTATAGGAATGCTTTTGATTTTTGATTCTTGACTTTGTATCTAGCTATGCTACTTAATTTGGTTATTAAATCTAGAAGTCTTTCAGTGGAGTTTTTGGGATCTTCTATATTGAGTATCATGTTATCTATATTTAATGACAATTGCACTTCTTCTTTTCCTATCCTTATATCTTTTACTTCTCTCTCTTTTCTAATCACTCTGGCTAATGTTTCCAGAACTATGTTGAATAGGAATGATGATAGTGGACATCTTTGTTTTGTAGAGTAAAACCTTTCACTTTTTGCCCTTTTAACATGATGTTGGCTGTGGGTTTGTCATAAATAGCTTTTATCATATGGAGGTAAAAAAATCTATTTCAATTGTTTGTAGGTTTTTTTTTTTTAAATCATGAATGAGTGTTGGGCTTTATCAAAAGCTTTTTCTTCATCTGCTCAGATGATCATGTGATTTTTGTCTTTTACACAGTGATATGGTACAGTACATTTGTTTGCATACTTTGAACAATCTGTGCATTCCTGGGATAAATCCCACTTGGTCATGGTGTATAATCACCTTAAAGATTTGCTCCATCCTGTTTGTTAGTATTTTATTGAATATTTTTGCATCTAGGTTCATTAGGGAGATTGGCCTATATTTTTCTTTTTGGTTGGGTCTTTCTTTGATTTTGGTATAAGGGTAATATTTGACTCCAGGAATGAGTTAGGGAGAATGGCTTCCCTTTCAAATTCACTAAATAATTTGAGAAGTATAGGGGTTAAATCTTCCCTAAACTTCTTACAGAATTCAGCAAGGTCCTAAGTTCGATTCCCAGGAGAAAGAAAGGTAGGAAGGAAGGAAGAAAGGAAGGAAGGAAGGAAGGAAGGAAGGAAGGAAGGAAGGAAGGAAGGCAGATAGAAAGAAAGAAAGAGAAAGAAAGAGAGAAAGAAAGAAAGAGAAAGAAAGAGAGAGAGAGAGAATAATTTCAACAAAGTCAGATTTTAATAATCTGTTCATGTTCTGAATTTCTGGGATCTTCATGATTATATGTCTGGGTGTACATTTATTTTGGTTATGACTAACTGGAGTTCTACATGCCTCTGTATATTTGATTCTTTGCCCATGCTTGAGAAATTTTCAGCTATTACTCCTTTTTCCCCCCTGCTACTACTTCTGCAAATAATCTTTCCATGTCATTTGTGTTGACTCCTGCCTGTTTGTTGACACCTATAAGCCTTATATTTATTTTCTTTGCATCACCTTATATTTATTAAATTGATATTTCCTGGTCCTTTAAGAGCTCTTTCCTTTCACGATTGTGAGCCACAATTCTGTCATCAAGGTCTGAAAGTCTATCTTCAGTCAAGTTCAAGCAGTTTTTCCAGCTTTCAAGGTAAATGGCAAAGGTCAGCCCCAGCCTCAGCTTACCTTTGCAGTGCACAACCTGTGCACCTAGACACATTGACCCTGGTCACACACATCTCCAGTTTGCCAGAATGCTAAGCATTCCCGAAAAGCACTTTGTGTGTGTGTGTGTGTGTGTGTGTGTGTGTGTGTGTGTGTGCACATGGCTGGCTCAGTGGTGGGGCTGGTGCACCATGTGGTGCTGGGGACTGAAGGGTGGTCCCTGCGCTTGCCTAGGCAGGTGCTTTAGACTACTGAGCTATCTTGCTGGTCCCATGGAAAGTACCTCTCAAGTAGCAAAGTATGTATGGATGGCATACATACTGGGAGTGCCTGAAAATGCAGGCAGGTCTAGCAAGTCTGTGTTTCTAGCAAGCTCCCAAGTCACCCTGACTTGTGGGCCATGGACCTCCTCCTCCTACTGGCCCTTTCCCCTTATCCCCTGCCTCTCCCCTCATCCTCTCCTTCAGTTGAACACAGGGCCTCCTCACACCAGATAGGCCCTCTGCACAGAGCTGCTCCCTGGCCCTTTATAATTCTTAGTTTTCCTTTCAGTCTTGAAACACCTGAAACTCACATAGCCTTTGGTATGATTCATTATTATTTAATTTTTAAGAAAGTTTTTGAATAATACAAAAAGACTTATTGCTTTAAATACCAAGTACCACTCATGACACTGGGAAGAAGACACAGCCCCCACTTGGGTGCTCATAGCCAGGTTTTTTTTTTTTTTTTTTTTTCTGCAGCCCCCCTTTCTCTTGTTTCATGCACACAGGTGCATATACGTGTACCCCTATTGATCATATCATCCTTTTTGAGAAAAGATCTTGCTATGATGGCCGATCTCGACCTCAAACTTTTGATCCATCTGCCTCAGCCTCCTGACCCCTGGGTTTTGAGGTGGGGTTTCCTCTTCCCATATGACTGCCACCCTGCAATGCCTGTGAACACTCTTGCTCTTCACAGGCTCCTTGAGTCCGAAGCATTTAGTTCGTGGCACCCTGCCCAGGCTCAGGCATGGGCTGGCACCTGCTAGGTACTCAATGAATGGCTGAATGACAGCATCTCGGGACAGCTGGAGTGGGTGAGGCAAAGCTGGCTCTGCTCCAAGCTCCCACACAGACCAACTGGGCAAGGGCACTGGACAGCCAGGCCGGCCCGCAGAAGGCCCCTGCAGGCTGGCGCTGTGTAGCCCAGGCTGGCTTAGAGCTCACTATGTAGCCTCAGAAGTGTGGCCCCGCCCTCGCCCCAGCCTCCCGAGCGCCGTGAGCTTGATGGCCTTGGGGGCAGACATAGCTTTTGACTCTCAGCCTGAGCTCTGCCCTTCTCTCTGTGCTCCTCACCGTCAGCTTGAGCCTCCTTGGCCTGAGCTTGGCCCTGTGTCTGGGCTGCTGTGGCACTCGCCCCAGGTTCATACACCAGCCTTCTTCCTTCTTGCCCTTCGGAGCGCTAGGGCTCCAAATCCCCGGCCTCAGGACCAGCTGAGCAATCAGGAGGGTCGTTGGGCTGGTCTGTGTGCCTTTCCCACTCTGCAGGGTGAGGTGAGCATCTGACAGAAGGCGCTCAGCACAGGGTGTGGTCATAAAAACACAGAGCAGCTCACAACGGTGACGTGACAGCCAGGCTTCTTCACAGGGAGGCATAATGTTGGAAAAGATGGTGTTTCCAAGCTCTAGCAGTTTCTGAATCAGAGAACGACGTCATTCCCCACATCATCGGAAGTTTTCTCGCACCTTCTGCCTGCGTGCTCACCTGGGTGGTTTCCGGCTTCACCCTCTGCTTGTGGCCCGGCCACCCGTCCGAAACCCAGGGCCCTTGCGCTTTCCCTGTAACCAGGGCCCTTATCCTTCTCCTGTAACTAGATGCTCCATTATCTTAAAAAACAAAGGAGAACCAGAAAAGAGCCAAACATAGGCTGATTTTCATTCCAGTTTTTGCTTTTGAAATTCATGGGCTTTCTTAGGAATTGGAGCCTTGGCAGAGCACTGAGAAGAGGGTAAGCTAGGTCTGGGCTGCATCTGGGCATGAGCTAGGTTTTGTTTTGTTTTTCCGTTTTACTGTATCTGTTTTTCTTTCTTTATTTTCCTTATTTCTTTTCCTCCATCCTTAATCACATTCTATCCTAGGACAGTGATGTTCCTTGATTTTGCATTTAACCTCCATGGTATCAGCTACCTACTTGGCCATCTCCTCAGTAGGAGATGTGGAGGACTTGTGGGCACAGCTGGGCCACGCCATTTTGGTGCCACTCAGGAGTTTGGGGAGGCCCTCAGCCCACTCTGCTTCTGCCAACCCCCACTGTGTCCTGGATCCCACAGGGACAGGGCATGGCAAAGTCACGGCCACTCACTGGTTTAGAAAAGGAGGAAGTGCTTTCTATGAATTTAAGGATACGAAGCCCTGTGGCCAGCACTTCCCAACCAGAAGTGACCAGGGCAGGGACTGTGATGTCATCAGTGATGGTGGCAGGCCACAGGCTGCAGAATTGCTGGGGAGTGAACCTTTTAGAACCCAAACCTGGCATCCCTGAAGTGCAGTGGCTTTTCACACAGTAGTCTCTGTGAGAACGTTTGGGTCCTACCTTTAAAGAAGTCAGAATAACAAAATAGACAACCTTTAAGTCTGATTTCTTCTTTGGAGAGATGGAAATTCTTTTGACCATCAAAGCTCCATGGTAGCCATGTCTCACAAAGCCCGTGCCTGGGAGGTTGGTTGTGTTGTGACCTCTGCATGGCAGGGCCTTAGGAAAGGCGACTACGTTCTAGGGGACAGCCTCAGAAAGGCCTGGTGTCCTCTTTGTGGATTCAGAGCATCCCACATGTACAGCAACCCTGGTCAGAGCTGCCCACAGAGCCTGCTGTGTGAGGCCCCTTGCAGTGTGGACTCTGGCACCCGCCCTGGGCTCCTTCATGAAGCACTCACCTCAGGCATTTTAAGACAGCACCCACTTGTTATGCACGTAGGAGCACTGTGTGGCGCCAGGAAAAGGGACCAGAGGAACACCTGGACTCGAAATGGAGGTCATTCAGTGCCCAGTGTGCGGCTGATGGGACATCAGTGACCCTTCCTTAGCCCGGACCTCACAGAAGCCAACCTCACAGTGAAGGGGGATGAAGAGAAGCATCCATTCATACATGAAACACGCAGGCCCTGGCCCGCAGGGGTCGTGCCAGAGGCACCTGATTCCTCCACTACAGTGCCTGCCCTCCCTGCAACTGCCCATTAACGACTCATGAACAAAGTACACCGAGAGCAGCTTCCTTTTTTTTCTCAATTTAATTAAAGTTACTTAGAAAAATAATCAGGCTCGAATGGCTTTTGCCAGAGGTTCATGACCAAGTCCCTCCTCGGTTGGCCGTGTGGGATTCAGCTTTCCTGACAGCCAACTGAGACTCAGGCGTCCCCACAGCAGGCCCTGTGCTGCATACAAACACAGGCAAAACCCCACTCCTCGAAGCTGTTAGGTTACGGGTCCACCTGGAGCCTTCTGGACAGTGCAGTGGTGCCTCTGTGCCCATGGGGCAGCTGTCTCCAAGCTGCTGTGACCTGGTCATTTCCAGGGCTGTAAGGAGAATGGCTTCAGGAGCTGGTGGCGGGCACTTGGGCATGGTGTGGTCAGTCCAGCTGACAGTGGGAAGGGGGCATGGGTGCCATGCTACCTAGGAGGGGGGCTGGGATCGTGTATGTGTGTGTATGTGTGTGTGTGAGACAGACAGACAGACAGACAGGCAGACAGACAGGCAGACAGGCAGGCAGGCAGGCAGGCAGGCAGGCAGGCAGGCAGGCACCCTGGGTGGTGGAAGCACATGGCTGCCTGGGAAAGCAAGCAGAGGCGCCCTGCTTGGTCAGGTTAGCACAGCGGCTCTTGCACCTGTCCTCTCAGTTGTGGACTAGCGCCCACTGCCCCAGTGCACTGGGGGTGCACACACTGGTCCTGGGGAGCACAGCTTCATCCCTGTGCTTCTACATCTTGCTCCCAGGACCGCACTCTCCTGGGGTCCCCACACCAAACATGCAGGGGAGAAGGCTCCCGGGTGGCAGGAATGGGGGCTCCATGGGCAGCCCTGCTCCCTAGACCAGCTGGGGAAGGCCGAGGGGTCTGGAGAGGCCGTAGGCCTGGAGCCTACAGACAATAACCTGGGCATCTGCAGCAGAGGGAAGGGTGGGGTCCTGGGGGGTCCTGTCCTGTCCCACTCTGTTTCCCACATGGGGCCTGCTCCTTAAGACACAGCAACTATGCAAGGGCAGAGCGGCTTGGCCCTTTAGTGATGTGGCACCCAGAGCTCCCGGCAGGACACTCCCAAGGACAGAGCACTGTCTGCCGCGTGTGGACACAGCTGGACCAGGTTTTTTTTAGAAAATATTCACATTATTAGAAAATAAAGCATGGCCCCAGAACAGAACATGAGGAGGACGGGCCCTCATTTCTGGAGAAAGAAGCCAACGAAAGGTGATCGGTACTGAGCACCAAGTTGGGGAACCTGGCAGACCTGCGACAGGAGCCCCTGAGCCAGGAGGAATTTCCATGTGGCAGGGACAACACGGAGCCAACGGCTCCATGCTGGGAAGTCCAACACCACCTGACAGCCACAGGGGTGGGGACACATTGGGGCCCTGTGTGTCACCCCATCTCCTCCACTGGAGACCTTCCCTGCTGTCTGGGAGGGACAGAGCCACTGCCCGCACATGCTGCTACCTTTGTTTTGCAAGTTTATTGTCTTGAGGGCAGGCAGGCAGTTTTATCCTTACAGGTCTCACACATACTATCACCTCAGCCCAAGTGTACTGGGACACGTTAGCCCTCTGAGGTGACCCACATGTGCAGAACATACTGCCCACCTGGGGACGTGGAAAGCCCAGCACACATTCAAGGTTCTGCAAAGTCCTCCAGAAAGCAGAGTGACCCTGGCTGGCTTCCCAAGGATCTTCATCCCCATGGACCCCACCCGCTGGAGAGCGTAGGTTAGGAGGTGCTGCACAACCTGGCTCGGGCAGGAGCCCCATTTCTGAGATCAACACTGGCTCTCTGTTCCAGGGCCTGGCCTGTCTCCCGGCTTGGTCACAGACACCAGCAATGGAGGGCATGGCTGCCATGCCTGCCCTGAAGGACAGAGGCTGGAGGAAGCTCACACTGAGGCAACAGCTCAGCCACCTTCCTCAGAGTGTGCTCGTTTCCTTGGTGAGACAAGAATTTCCTGCTGCTTGCAGGCTCACTGCAGGCCTGGCACAGTGCAACTCTAATTGTCGCTATGAATGAACTGCTCATGTCTGCTTGTCCAGCATGGCCGGGTTCCTTCACTGAACACTGTACCAAAACCAGCAAAAAGCAAAGCTTGCTCACATCTCGCCTACCTGCCCCATTATTAGAACTATTATTATTTAGTATTATGTACAGTATCTGCTACAGACTTTTACTAACTGCCCAGGCCGTGGCTCTAGCTCTCCCACCCCAGAGGCCTGCAAAGTGGCCAGAAACGAGGTGGCTTTGGGTGGCCTTCGGCAAGCAGTAGAATTTGACCTCCTGCTAGTGAGCCAGGACTAAGAGCGAAAGCCATCCCCGCCGTTCCCCCAAGGTGCCAACAGGGGCTAAGCCTCAACCTCTGCTGTGACCCCAGATGCCAGCACCCCACGTTTATGCGCTGGAGAGGAAGCCCTTCTGGGTGGGGTCATGGTGTTGGGCTGGAGGTGGCAGTAGCAGGTGCTGGGCAGTGGCCCCTTCCCGGCTCACTGAGCACATTATGGGATAGGGGCAGCCATTACCAAGGGGGCCGTCCACATGCCCTCGGTCACCCCCAGGGGAAGCAGCCCAACCACAGTGTGTGGATTTTCCCTGCTGCAATTCAGGGAAATGTAGATGTGTGGGTAGGGCACCACAAGCCACACAGGCCGATCCCGAAGAGTGCAACGCTCTGGGGCCGCCTGTGCCCTTGGGCCTTGTTCCTGCTGAGCTCTCACAGCCCCTCTCGAGGGGGCCAAGACTGTGGCCACTCCGTGCTCTCTGCTGGGCCCACACAGGGGTCTAGAATGTAGGAGATGCTCAATAAATAACCACGGCTCTAAAGCGACAGCCACTTTCCTTCACAACTGGCACTGCCAGTTAAAAATTCCCTTTAAAAAGCCCGCTCCATTGGACTGCTAGTCCTAGAGAAAAACTGCTACACTCAGCTCTCTCTGTGGGTGAAAGAGAAAAATCACATTTCCTCAGGGGTGAGGGACAACTCCGAGACTGAGCGATTTGGAGTTTGTCTCTGTGAAGCGCCTCTCTTTAAGCCCGAGTGCGACCTATTTCCTTCTGGCAGTTTCCAGAAAGGTGGCACTGCACTCATCACCAGGACCATGCCTGTCAATGCCAAGGGAGGTTGGCTCGGAGAAAGAACACCAGGCCTGAGGAGCGACGCAAAGCAGGGACTGGGGGGCTCCTTCCGGAAGGGCACCGGCTCACCGCTCCCACAGAAATCAATCTATACGGAGACTGCATTTAAATAACTATAAATAATATTAGACTTTATGGAATGCACACTTCGTGGGATCTGCCCGGACACGAGGACAGCGGACAGCGTTGCGCTCCGGACCCTAAGCCGGTTGGGGACGCCCACCCAGTCCTCCACCAAGACAGCCGCCCAGCCCCGCCAAGGGTTCTTAAAATAATTCTCACCATGCCGCTCGCAGCATCTTCCCCCAAAGAAATATTAATTTACAAAATAACCCAATATCCATAGAATTCTTTTGACAAATAAAAAAATCTTAAATTAAAAAGCACGACTCTCTCCCTCTCCCCGCCCCCGCCCCCCCCC
>PVJA010004908.1:0-29045 GCA_004027025.1 Myocastor coypus | reverse complement strand
GCAGCACGAAGTTGGCGTCCTCCTCCAGGGTCTCGTACTTGCCCACGAGGTCGTAGTGGATGTGGCACGGGTGGCACAGAGAGTAGACCGTCTGCCAGTGCTCGTTGAAGGGCTCCTCGCGCTGGGTGTGCGGGTCAATGAGATAGGCCACGAACTCCTCGAACTTGACGTCATCGCCCCTGCGCAGCGCCTCCTGGGTGGCGTTCTTGCGCTGGCGCCGGATGATCTTGGTGCCGTAGCGCTTGTGAAAGGAGGTGTTGTACTTCTGTGTGAACTTATTGCGGTAGGCAGATACCAGCCTCTCGAAGGGCTCCCGGACAAACAGGAACTTTAGGTAGCTCTTGAGGCGATGGTTGATCTCGGGGATGCTGTACTGGTTGAGGGTCTTGAGGTTGGCCGAGACGTGCGCCTCGCTGGCCGGGATCTCCATGGGGTCACTGTACTTGCCCCGCCCCGCCAGCACCATCATGAGCCGCTTCCAGTTGGTGCACGCCACCTTGGGCACGTAGCAGTAGATGAGCTCGTGGTCCTCGTCCACCACCAGGTGCTTCAGGTCGTTGGGCGTCAGCACCCGCCGCTTGCGACTGGTGGCGCTGTTGGCTCGGCACGTATCGCTAACCTGGTCCCGGCGCATCTGGTGTAGGACAGCAGTGTTAGAGAGCTCCAGCTGCAGAAGGAACAGAGGGGAAAGGGTCAGTGCTCATCTAGAACATCGCCACGTGATTACAGGGGACCATGGATCTAACCACACAAACACGCATGCTCGAGGCCTTCCTCTGCCTAGCGGTAGCAGCCACAGTCAGACAGGAGACTGCTGGGGGAGGCATGTGTGCTCCCCTAAAGCCTAACTTTCTCACCAGAGGTCCCCACCGCAGCCCATGCTAGTCCTCCTGGAAGGCTATGCCCTGCTCTGCTGCCACCTTGGTCTGCAGGATCCAGGGACACAAGACCTGCAGGAGTGGTGACTCTCACTGTCACCTCAGTGCTCCCCTGTGCAGGACATTCTTTTAATAGGAAAGGAACTGATGTGAAACTGGAGGGGCTGGGCTGGGCTGGGCTGCCCTGGTTTCCTGCCTACCCAAGCGCATGGCCTCCATCCAGGTGTACTCAGCTGTGGACAGGTTCCTAGCTCAATATTCCTCATCGTCCTCGTGGAGCAGCTGTCCTCCACCGGGCCATCCTGCCATGCCATTTATGCCCCAGAGCCCTGACCCATGGCTGTGCCTTTTAAAGCTTTGAGCCACATAAGCCTCTCTTTACCTTGTGGGCCTCAGGCCCCACGCCTCCGGCAGAAGGCGGCCACCACTTGGGTCTTTTTACCTGCTAACAGCACTTTTCCAGCTCACCTCTGCTCCTTCATAACAAAAGGCTGGGAAACCACCGAGTTACGCTGCTCTTCACGGCCCCACCTTTCCCTGGGCAGAGCCATCTGGAATCCTCCCTTGTCCATTATACCTGTCCCTCAGGTATAATGTAACAGCTCTCCTGAGCCTGCACATGGCCTTGCCACTAGGCAGGGCCATGCCTGCCGCAGAGCCGTGGCTTACTGTGCTGCATGGCACAACTGCCTGCTACTTTGTACTTGCTTTCCTCCACTGGGCTAGGGCCCACCACTCCACAGGAACTCCTGGTGGTCTGCACCTACCAGACTCTGGGTGGCCTCAGGGTACAGGAGGGCCAGGGAGAGTGGGACCTGGGAAGCTGGCCCTGTGCCCATCTGCAGGCTTTACCTGGTGGCCTCACACCCTGTGTCAAAGCTCCATGCCTGCCCCTCTTGTGGCCCCCAGGGCAACAGTGAAGGCAAGGATGGAGAAGGAACTGGGCTAAGTAGGGACAGGGTGACCAGAGTGATGTCCCCCAGTCATCATCATCTACTCTTGAATGTCACTTGGACAACGGCAGAGCAGTGACCTTTTGCAAGGCCCCTGAGGGGACAAGAAGTGACCGTCTCGGGCCTCAGACATGGCTGGCAGCTGTGGAAGGAGCTGCAGGTGTCCCACACCTACACCCTCTGTAGCTCAACATGGAGGCACCATGTGGGGCTCGTGCCAGGTGAGCCTGGCTTGGCAGCAGCAGGCAGCTGCAGTAAGGACCTAGGTCAGGCAGGGCCGGGCACCTTCCTCCTGCTGTGCTGCCGAGGCAGGCGAGCTATGGAAAAGCCCACTGTCCCACCAGGACACAGCCCCAGGTTCGATTCATGCCAAGACCGCCCAACTGTCCCTTCACAGAACCTGGCAAAGGTGCATGAAACCACCAACCTTCAGGGTGGTTGTTACCCAGCAAGAGAGAGGAGGCCAGGGAGGGTGGCGGTGCTGGCGCCAAGGGCCAGTTTCCGGAGACACAGGGCAGCCTGCAGGGGCTGCGCATCTCCACCCCAAATGCTGTGAAGTCTGAAAATGGTCTGTGTAGCACCATGATCCACAGGTGGGAAAACTCCAGCCCTGGCCTCAGTTCAGGTAAGAGGGGCGCAGTCAAACCATGAACTGCAAACACTCTATAAAATGCCCTCCAGCAGCGTGCCCAGGAACCCTCAATGATTTCCAGGCTCAGAGTTGAGTGCCAACCGCAAGGCGGCTCACAATGCCCAAGCAAATACGCCCAAATCCCACCACAGAATCCCAAATCTGAAACACTTCTGGACCTTGCGGATCAGGAACATCAGTCTTTGTATTTTAAGACTGTGGTTAGCCAAGGAGTTTCCAAAATTGAGACCGGTAAGGAAATTACCGATGTGGGGTTATCCACAGGCCCATGCTCTTAGTCAGTACTCTGTCCCCACACAGGGCATGTGAGGGCCTGGTGTGTGCCAAGACCTGGGCCCTGCTGCAGGACTCACCATCCCCACTGCCACCCCTCCTGCCCTCCCCAGAAAGAGGGCCTCCGATGGCTGGGCACCTGCCATTTCCACCCTGGGCTCTGTCCATCGGGTACAGGGGTGTGGAGCGGAGGCTGTGCACTCTGATCTCAGTCCCACAGAGAATCCAGCCCTGCTCAAGGGCAGCACCTGGGTCCCAGATGAGTCTATGCCTCAGAGGCACAGCTCCCAGTGGCCGGTCACCTGGCACAGGCAGCACTAACCCCCTTCAAAGAGCAAGGAGCAGTCAGAATGGTCCACATGGGAGTCATGACATCCAGGCGGGTCTGACAGCCGCTCCCAGTCCCTGTCGGCAGGGCTCAGCAGCCCTAATGTGCCCACAGGAAGTAGGGCAAGATGGCAGGGCTTCTGTGGTTCATGCCACAGCTCACACTTTTCAGACCTCACTGGCAGGTGCCAGCACCATGAACCTGAGGCGGAGTAACAGTGCTTCCAAAAGGTCGGCACACAGTACCTGCTCAGTGAACCTTTGTGCAACAGCTGAATGGATGAGTTACTAGTATCTCTAGGATGACTTGGGAGGAAATAGGAAGCCCTTGCTAATGTGCTCAGGAGACCTCCCAGATGCTTGCAGGCATCAGGAAGCTCTTGAGGAGGGCCACACGGGATAAATAGATCCCCTGAGTGCCCAGGCTCACCTGGGGTTCTGGAATGTGGCCTTCCATGGGAAGAGGGTTTGTGCAGATGGCGTTAGTTAAGAGGAGGTCCTGTGAGGCTAGAGCGGCTGTGGACCCAGAGATGGTGTCCTTGCTAGAACAAAATTCAGGGACACAGCTGCCAACAGGAGCAGGCGTTGCCAAGCACTGCAGCAACCATGGGAGGGAAGGAAACACGAGAAAGAAGGCTGGCAGCCTCAGAGACGAATTTTGCCAGCTCCACAATTCTGCTGCAGGTTCAGCCCTCGGCCAGCAAATTCAATTACTATTTATTTCATGCAGGAAAATCGACCTCTGGGTGCCCACTGCATAGCAGACGAACCTGTCACCTGAAGAGTGCATCCAGGGCTTCTTGAGTTTCTCAGCAGTGTCACTGCTGAAAGAGAAAGGAGAAAGTCACCCCGGGGGACATGGCTGGATGGGGATCAGGATCACCCTCCCGGAGTGGTCCTGAAGCGTAACTCTCCCGGCCAGCAGAGAAGCAAGGCGCCACCTCTATTCCTTTTGCTCCCGGCGCTCCTCAGCTGGAGACTCGTGTTTGGCCACCTGAGGCCCCACAGAGGCAGTGGTTCAGCTGATAGCGCCCCAGGCCACACAGGCTGGGAACAGAACCGACACTGCCCACACTGCCTATGGCATCAGCCTCTGCTCACTTGCAGAGGCAGAAGGGCAGCCGGTTGGCTTGGCCACGTGGAGCCTGCTCTCCTCCTCATCATTTCTCTTTGCTTTTCCATGGTAGCTTTGGAGGCCGATGGTGCCCCTGCCGCCTCAGGTCTGGAATTTGTGATCTTCCTGCCTCCACTACCTGAGTAGCTGAGATTACAGGCGTGTGCCTGGGGACCCAGCTGAAGAGTTCCATTTTTAAAAGAGGTACTTTGATTTTTCCCTAATTTTTATCTGTAAATAATGTTAGGCTATGGTCAACTAATTAAAGAGATAATTTAAAAGTGCACAACGATGCAGCTAAGCACTCAAACTTAAGACCAAATGGATGCAGACGCCCAGACAATGACATCTTCTAGAACTAAAGACCTACTTGGCCCGGGTGGCAATGCCAACAGCTCAGGGCAGAGTCCCTGCTCCTGGGCAGCAGGATACTCGGCCTAGCCATGCAGCCCTTGTTTGCAGCACCTTGAACCCTGGACCTCTCAGCTGTAGGTCCCCTCCTATGTGAGCTCACAGCTGTGATGTTCTCTCTGCAGTTTCTGGGGGTGTGGCAAGGGGAAGCACTTGGTTGGGGGGGCAGACCTTTTATCCAGGATGGGCCCGCTGCAGGGTCCATGGTCACCCTTGCAGGCTCTTGGGGTTGCTCCCTATGGGGCAGGGCCCCTGTGTGAACACCCTTGCTTTTACGGACTCTGCTCTTTCAAGACCCTGCCTCCAATGGCAGACACATGCTAGGTTCCTGGGGGTTCAGAATCCCACAGCGGAATCATGGGAGGGCAACGCCCAGGATGCTGGGCCTGGGACCACACATTAGAAGCAGCGCTCTGGCTGCAGGGAAATAACTATGATCTCGGATCTCCCCTCGCTTCACAGCTCTCCCTAATTACAGAACACAGAACCTGGGCTTGCCATCTGTCGAGGGGCACTCCCGGATCTCCCTGCCGCAGGCTCCCCACAGGATAAGCAAGGTCAGTGGTTGGCCCTGTATTCCCATTTGTACATATTTAAAGGGAACTATAATTAGTTTTAAGTACCAGATTTAGGGAGCGTTTGAAAAAGTCTTTAAAGTCTTTCTAGGCTGCATCTTAAGGGAGTGCTGTCTTCTGCAGAGGTCTCCTGGGACATCTGTGGTCTGGCTGGACACAGGTGCCCCATGGGAGGGAGGGCAGCAGCCACCACCTACCACCAGCAGTGGAGCTGGGTGCATCCCAGCCGGGCTGTCACCTTCCTGACCACTGTCCCCCACCCGACGTTAGTGTCTCTGCTGGGAAATCTGAATGGAACCCCCAGCAGCTGCATCACCTGCATCTGCGGGTTTCACATTAGAGGAGACACTGTCCCACTTCCTCCCCTCCTTTCCTGGTGGCATCGGGGACTGAACCCAGAGCCTTCACACTGGGCCACACCCCTGCCTTTTTAGAACATTTGCAACTTGCTAAGTTGCCTAGGCTGAGCTTGAACTTGCAGCCCTCCTGACTCAGCAGCCCCATTCCAAAACTGTTAGGAGAAGGGCCCATCACAAGGCCCGCGGCAGAAGCCAGCAGCACAGTAGGAAGGAGGGGCACAGAGAACTCAGGCACATGGCCTCTGCTCATCCCCGGCCCTCTACTGGGTTGAGTCATTACAATTCTCTAAGTCACTTGCCCAAGATGGCAGAGCTAGGAACTGGGGCTGTGGTGAGAATTGGCAGGTGATACTGAGACATTGCCCTGTGTGACCCCAGACGTGATGTCACTACCCAGGTGTGGCCAGCACCGAGCTGGAGTTGGTGTGTGGTCCTAGGCCCTCCAGGGGCCAACAGCCAGCCCCTGCCATGCGAGGACAGCACAGACAACAGAGAGATCTGCAGGAGCCCCAGGTGCACCAGCTCAGCCAAAGTTTCTATGGGAAGCAGGCAGCCTGGGCAGGCTTGACTGGAAGGCCAAGCACATCATCACCTGGCTATGAGGAGAACAAGGGGCCCAGCTTCTGCAGTTCATATCCTGCAGGTGTGACCCTGCTGACTCAGTTTACCCTCCAGAATGCTGACTCGGAAAGAGCTGGCCATCCAGGTGGGGAGGGACCCAGGGAGGCGCTGCCCCACTGGCCCCACCACTGGGTCTCCTCACTCCTCAGCTCACACAAAGCAGGCCATGGATGTGCTGAGCTGTGCTGAATGATGGCCCAGGGAGGCAGGGAGGAGAGGATGTCGGGGACAAGGGCGTCGCATGGGCCTCAGGAGACTGCAAGGTCTTCCGCCACCTGCACCTGCAGCCCCGCCCATCTTCCCATGAGGCTCCTGGCTCTGGCCTGCAGTGTTAATGTAAGAGCTGGTTTGGCCCAGAGGCAGAAGACTGGGATTGCAGCAGAGTGCTGGGCTCAGGGCATTTGCAGCAGCCTGTGGGCCGGGAGCAGGAGAAGGCGACAGGAGGCCACTGGAGGGCAGGGGTGCCCAGGGGTACTGTGGAGATGCCTGGGGCTCCCGTCCAGGGCCAGCTGCAGCAGGGACCCATTTACATCCCAGAGCCCAGGCTGGGACTTCCATGGGCCTGGCAGGCACGGGAGCACAGGGTGGGGGACTGGAGCTGCTGCCAAGGCAGGCTGTGTGCCATGAATGTGGCCAGAACAAGGACAATGGCAAGGAAGAGCCATGTGCTGCTGTGAGCCCTGGGCTTCCTAGGAAGGGGGCTGTGCACCTGCCACCCCTCTGCTGGGGCTCAGTGGGAGCTGCTGGCAGAGTCTTTGTGGCCTGTCCTCCCAGCGGCTGCATCGGGGCGGGGGGGGGGGGGCAGGCCAAGACAGGATGGAGCAGGTGCTGGTGTGGTCTGGGGGCGGGGGGCAACATCCTTGCTACCCCACCAACTCCAAGAGCTTTCCTGACTGCAGCTGAGGAGCATGGGGCCTATGTCTTGACACAGGATGGGCCGAGGAGGCCCTGGGCAGGCGGCTGCAAGCTCGTTAGGCAGGCAGACAGACAGGAGCTGAAAAAATCCTGCACGATTTTGTATTTCAAAGGACAGTGACCCTGCTTGCATCAGTGGAAAAAATGAATCATTTCTATAGAAAGCCAGTCGTCATTTTTATAGAAATGAAGCATGAAGTTCCTGCTGCCAGAAACTGGAGTGTTCGTGTGGCAGGAGCAAAGGTCGCCCTGCCCAGCGGCTGGGGTTTGGTAGAGCTGGCTTGGGCTGAGGCCAGACACCGACACAGCCACATGTGCCTCAGCACTGCCTGGGGCTGGCCACGTACCTCCCTCAGTTTCCCCTCTGGAGAAGGGGACTGGGCCAGTGCTGAGTGCCAGGTCTCATGGGACATGCTCACAGCTCACTACAGGCCAGGGAGACACTCGGCCCCCCAACTCTGAGATGCAACAGAGAGCAGCTAGGCCACCTGTCTCACTCTTCCTCTGGTTCCTGGGATGCAGGCTGACAAGTAGTAGGTGGGCGACTCTAGAGCTCAGGCCTGCAGTTCCAGCCACCATGGACTTGGGTTTGGCCATCCTCCTACCCGGCCCTGGTATGCATCTCCAGGAAGGTGTGGCCAGCACTGGACTAGAGTCGGTGTGTGGTTTTGGGCCCTCCAGGGGCCACCAGCCAGCCCCTGCCATTCGAGGACAGCACAGACAGCAGAGAGGTCTGCTCATGGGAGGGACCCATGAGTCACCCAGACCAGCCAGGGGCTCCTTGTTAAGCAACCAGGCCCTGGCTAAGGACCTGCCCGGATGCCCAGTTCCCAGGGAGATGAGACGAAGGAGAGACGGAGGGTACCCCAGGGAGGGTCTGCCCACCTGCCATGCCAGCCAGGCCACCTGGCTCACAGTGGGTGGGAGGCATCTGTCAGCTGGAATCCACTAAAACATGCTCATCTGGGTCACCCTGACTGGAACTGTAGTGCTGGTGCCCAGAACAGCAGGGACAATGACTGGCTTCTATGTGCTTGAAGACACTGCCAAGGGCAAGCAGGAGAAGTGGTGTAGTCACCAACCACAGGGACAAAGGGCTACCTGGCTCCTTCTGGGAGCTTTCCAAGATTGGTGATGAGAAATGCCTCACCCTGGGCATAGACACATCCAAAAGGATGATTCAGCCGGATACAGGCAGTGCATACTTATAACCCAGCACTCAAGAGGCTGAGGTAAAAGATTTTTTTTTTTTAAACATTATAGCCTGGCTCAGCCTGCCCTAGGGGTGGGGCTGGCACAGCTTGTGGTGCTGACAATGGAACCGTGCTCCCTGTGGTTCCCTGAGCAGGCACGTTAGACCGCTGAGCCATCGCACCAGCCCTGAGGCAAAAGATTTTAAGTTCAAACCCAGACTGGGCTATTTAGCAAGATCCTGTTTCAAAAACAGGGGGCTTACAAGCTGGGCAGAGAGGTGCACACCTATAGTCCTAGCACTTGGCAGGTGCTTTGGGCCTTGACAAGTGCTTTGGGCCCAACTCTGAAATTCTCCATGGAGAAGTAACAAGTTCTTAGAGACCCAACCAGCAAGACAATCGCAGGCTCACAGAAAGCTGGAAGCCATGCTCAACTCTACGCTGCCCTGGCAGCCACATTCAGAAGTAAAAAGAAACAAGTAGGGTTAATTTTCATAATCCAAAATATTGTTTTAACATGGTCTAATCAACACCAAATGAATACTGAAGAGCATGCTACTTTACTTTGTTAAGAGGATAGATACTCTGTCTTTGAAATCCAGTGTGTACACTATACCGAGCACACACCTCTCTATCCTGACTGGCTACATTTGAAAGGTCCTAGTAAGTATGCAAGGTTGGTGGCCACCACACTGGACAGTGCAGATCCAATACGGCGGCCCATCTTGCAGACAGCTTGTTCAGATTTCCAGGCCTCCCCAGAGAGGTGGTGCAGAGGGTTTAAGGGCAAAGTCCAGGAATTTCTTAAATGATTTTTTGACATAGAGCTTCTCTATGTAGTCCAGGCTGGACTTGAACTCACTATGTAGCCCAGACCGGCCTCAAGTCCAAGGCAAGCCTCCTGTGTCGGTCTCCCGAGTGCTGGGATTACAGGCATGCTGCTCTGCCTGTGACTTCAGGAATCTGTGTTTTAAGCAGCGTCTCTAGGGTACTCTGAAGTTAATGAGTAAGCTGAGAAGACGAAGCCTGGCCATTTATTAGGCTTGATAGAGATTGCCAGATGGCCAAGGAAGATGCGTCCAAACTGTTTATTGATTATGAAGAGCCAGATTCTAATTAGTCAAGTCTAAATGAAAGAGCATTTATAATCACGTCCTGTGAGTCACTTCAGGTGCAGGATGGGCCTGCACTCAAGTTTCCAAGTAGACAGTGTTTCCTTTAGAGAACAGATAAGACTTCCTGATTAAGAACAGGGCATGTTCAGCAGCACTCCTCTGTGAGAACTCTTGAAAAGCCAATTTCATTTCTTAAAATTGAACGACCCTTCAGTTGTGCCTCCAATCCTAATTTGCTAGAGAGAAAAACTTTGAACAGGCGCAGGCAGCTCTGCCAGGAAGTGTAGGAAGGGGTGGAGACATAGCCTGGCTCTGGGGTGGGGGTGGACACTGTCACAAGAAGGGGAGAACTGTGGACAGGGTCACCCATGTGGAAAAAACAGAGATGTGGAGCAGTGGGCTGGAGATGCCTGCTCAGCCACAGGAGGGACAGGCTGGGGCTGTTGCCACCAGGAAGCTCACAGCAGGCATTGGTCAGGGGCAGGTAGAGAAAAGGCCCTGTGAGGGAAGGCACGAGGCCAGGGAGGATGCAGAACCCAGACTGGTGCCAACTACGGCCCGGAAGATCTTTGTCTGAGGCACTTCCTTGGAGCTGGGACCAGTACTGACCCTCGACTTAAAGGAGGGGCGGTCCCTCTGGGCTCATAGCGCACAGAGCTTCCAGTCCACCAGGGTAGCAGTGGCAGGGTGGAAAAGTCTGGCAGGGGAGAGCTGCTCGCCTCAGGGTGGGAGGAAGTGGAGAGAAGGGAGGAGCTGGGAGGGAGACAAACATGCTGAGCATATGGCAGGGAAGTCCAGGTGCAGACTCAGCAGACCTGGAGATGTGCTTCCTATGTCCCTGGAAGTCCCCATAGCAGGGATCAGTGTCACCCTCTAGACCACTGGGCAGCTTCTGAGAGTGAGTTTCTACAACAAGTGTGAGCTCACCTCCCGCATCTCCAGTCTTCTTGTCTCCACGTGCTCCTGCCTCTTTTCTTTTTAAAGTTTGCCGCCCAGGGTATTTTGTCACAGGAACAGGAAGCAGACTGCTATGTCCAGTCTACTAATGTACGCATCAAGACACACAGATCGTCCTTGAGAGCAGCTGACAGAAATGCAACTTTGACACAGGAGAGACTGGAAGGTCACAGAGTCATGGAGCCCCCCTGAGAAGACCTGCACCTTGGCATCCACAAAACATCCCTGCCACAGGTAAGCTCCCCATTCTGATTTTTTCACATTTGCTACTGAGTTGGAAGGACACATATCTATATCAGAATGGCCCAGGGAAACAGCAGATATGTGCTACACACACATGTACATACACACAAACACTTCTCTACACGTATACAGATGCACACGGGGGCAGATCTGTTAGGAGAACTGGCTTGGGTACTGTGGAGCCCCGGCCCGCTGGCGGCGAGCTGGAGAGCAGCCAGCCAGCAGCTCCAGGTCCTGGGGCAGTGGGCAGTGACGTCCTGACTCAAAACGGGAGAACTGGCCCCCTCCTGCCCTCCTTGCGTGACTCTGCTCCACCCGAACCCAAGAGCTGGTGGTGTCGCCCTGTGCTGTGACTCCAGTGGAAACTCGTCGGGCACATGTAGAAATATCGCTGTGCCCACCACCTGGGCACCTTCTAACCCGGCCCAGCCCTCGTGCACGCCTGGCAGGTGTCCCAAGACACATCTGGAGGTGGGCGTGCACACAAAATAACTGGAAGTGACTTATGATGGACAAATACTGTGTGGCAGGGTTGCCTTGGACTTGGAAATTAAAACAAATGGAGGGACGTTGAAGCAGGCGAGTCCAAGAATCGAACGTGGCATCACCTAGGCCACGCGTCACTGGCTTGCAGAAGAGTACGCATGCGCAAAGCAGGACCGCAGTTTACCGGGCAAAACCAAGAGAAGTTTCTGCCCTGGCACCGCGCCTCTCTGCAGACCACAGCCACCAGAAGCAGATGCTCCAGATGTTGTGTCAGTTAATCCAGAAAGGTAAGGATGTGTATTTATACTACCATTTCCTGAATCTTCAATACTTTCCTAAACACTTTCTATTTAAAAAACAGGAAGAAAAAATGTGGGATGGGTAGATGCCAAACAGAAACCTCACGAGCCACAGACCCAGTGCTCCCAACTGGTCGTGCACCCCAAGGAGCTCACCTGGGGCACACCTGGCAGAACAAGCTCTAGGAAAGGAGAGTGTGGGGAGCAGGCTGCGTCAGGGCAGTGGAGGTCACCCCATTTCTGGCAAAGCGCTCTGCGGCCATGAGTGAGGAGCCTAAGGCCAGAGTATACGCGGCCTCTGTGGGAGCCTGAGACCCTGCACACAGTGGGCCATCAGCAAATGCTTACTGGGGAGATGGCCACGCATGAGCACCACTCCGCCTGCACTCTGATGGTTAGGGCCACCGACCTGGAGCCAAGGGGCCCGACTTCCTGGAACACACCCACCTCCCTCTCTGCCTGGTGGGGCACTGTAGAAAGTTTTCTTTCTTGCTTTTAAGTTTGGATTGACTGATTGATTGACTGATTGATTGATAGATTATGAGCCCAGTTTGCAGCACATACTGATCACACTCCCAGGGGAATCTGGTTCTGCCCAGAACACATCTGTGCTCCTTTTGCTCCCCTTCTCTCTGGCAGAAGTCCTTCCTGTTTCCTAGCATCTTTTATTTTGCTCACCAATTTTTTATACTAGAGACGAAACCTGTGGTATCTAAGCCTGCTTGCCTGATGTACTTCACACGGGGTCTCAAGTGTAAGGGCTGACACACCTCGATACCACCCTTCTGTTATCTGTAACTTAGGTTTCTATTACCCCGAAGTCACATGGGTGTCGAAACTCCCCTCCGGCCAGGGGGGTCAATGTACTCCCATTGGCTGCCCAAATGTTACCAGAACCATTCCCATTGGACTATAACCTAAACCTAAGATACCCAATCACTGTAAAGAGCCCCTGACTAACCTACGCTATTGGCTTCTGTAAAAGACGCTTGCTGATCCCCCAGCACCCTATATAAACCCGTTCATACTGCAGCGCGGGGTCACTTTGGCTTCCTGGCTAGGTGACCCTGTGCCGGCACAGCTTTTTAAATAAAAGTGCTGTTTCACTTTGAGGCTCCGACTCTTGGCTCATCCTTTTCCATTCTCCCATCGTCTCCCGGACCTAACACAAGCTGTGTCCATCTTCCGGTAAGTGACTCAGTCAGTCCTGAGTCACTGCCTCAGGCGACCAGCCCAGAGACAGCCTCACCTCTGTTTTCCAGGAGTAGGAAGAACCTCGCCTGCCCAAAGCTCCCCCTGTTTGCCCCACCCCCATCCCTTTAGATGTGAGATTTGCTTGCTGGCATTGATCCCAGGGACATCCTGCAGCCAGCCAGAGGGCTGCCACTCTACGCACCCCTTGGCAGCACTCTCCTGACCATGGGCACTGGCTCCTCCCCTCCCATGCTCAAAGAAATGGTGTTTAAAAAAAACTACTATAGGGCTGGCGAGATGGCTCAGCGGTCTAAAGCACCTGCATGGGCAAGCTTAGGCAACTGCAGGGTGGTAGAGGCCCTCAAGGGAAGGGCTGGCCAGCACCTTGCTGCCTTGTGCCAGGCCAGGGCCAAGCTTCCAGGTGTCTAAGTGCAGGGTGACCCTGGCCACTGCCCATATCTGGGTGTTGGCCTGCTCTGGCCTCCTCTTCTGGGCTGTTCAGCCCTCACTTAGCCTCTTGGAAGGGGCAGTTCAAAGGGGACCCACCCACTGCAGTTCACACAGCCAGAGCCGGGGACCCACGAGAAACGAGCAAGGCCAGGAACTAGAAAAGAAAATCTCTCTGGCAAATTGAAACAGGGAGTCACCCTCTGAAGTAGTAGGGCCCCAGGGACATGTGGAGAATATATGGGTCCCAGGGCTTCCGGCCCACCTTCTGCCCACAGTCCTTCAAGTCCCCTGCTCTAGTTGAAAGCTATTAACCGTGTCTCACCTTCTTTACAGGCTCAGTGTTATTTTAATGAAAACGAAATCTGGCTGGCTCTTTCTTCTTGCTCTCTGCTCTGGCCAACTGGGTTCCTGGGGCTCCAACTTGTGATTTACTTCTGAGTCTCCACCTTGGTTGTGTGAATGGGGCTTGCCCTTCGCTATGAGGCAAATTAAAAATACAGCAGAGGACGCCTCGCAAAACCGCACTGATCTCTGCGTGGAGTTGACCTGGTTCTAGCCCTGAAGACGATTTCAACACAGTAGTTTTAAATAAAATTATGCGCTGGCATTTCGTGAAAGAGGTGAACGGGACACAGGAAGGGAGGAAAAAAGGGAGTGAGGTCTCCCTGAGGGGCTGCGATAGGCAGCAGCAGTGGCTACTAACCTGTTCCTTCATTTCTTTCTTGTTTGTTGAGATAGGCTCTCGCTATGCAGTTCAGGCTGGCTGTGAACTCACTATGTAGCCCAGCCTGCTCTCTAACTCATGGCAATCCTCTTGCCTCAGCCTTCTGAGTGCTAGGATTATAGGTAAGCACTACATACCTACACTAAAAGTCTACCACTTTTCTGTAGGAATTGCTTTGTGCCGTGTGTGTATGTGTGTGTGTGTGTGTGTGTGTGTGTGTGTGTGTGTGTGTACATGCATGTATTTTTGGCAGAGCCAGGCATTGAACCTCGGGGACTTGTGCATGCCAGGCAAGTGCTCTACCACTGGGCCATAGCCCCCATCCAGCTTATTCTCCAATGTCACTTTCTGGGCTCTGAGTCCTTATTAGGCTCAAGTTTCAGCATTAATTTGTTTCTATCACGCCAGGCAGGAGCAAACAGCAGCATTTCTATCAAGCCAGAAGGGCCCCGAAACACTGCTGTCAGGTCCACAGGATCACTGTCCACCGACGCCCAGAGATTCATGCTGGGTTGGGACCAGAGGCAACTTGCTTCTTGCCTCAGTCTCTCCATCTCACAGGCTGAGGACAGCTGGGAGGATCCAACTCGACTCCCGTGTGACATTACCGGGCTGTGTCCACCCATTTCCCCTGGTGTCCAGCTGTTCACCCAGTCACAGATGCCAGGGACAGCATGAAGAGTGGCGCACTAGAGACAGACGCCCTGCATGGGAGCCGCAGTCCCCACACTGTAACACAAGGGGCTCACAGCACAACCCTGGGGCACCAACGAGAAACCACACAAATAGCCACAGCCTTGTGTCTGATGGCACAAGGGGAAATGACAGTGTAGACTCAACCCCAGGGAGGGCACATGCAGGTGTGAGCTGTCACCCTTCCCTGGGAAAGGGCGGATGTACAGAGCACCCATCCTGCCTGAGATCTGTGCGTGCAGCTCCCAGGCCCCAGGCTACATGGCAGGTCCTCCAGGAAATGCTGTCTGAGATGTGACCACCATGGGCATTCTGGGAGCCTGAGCCCACAGCCTGGCCCTACCATCAACTGTCCCACTCATACCAGAACTACTAACTTCCTGAACATTTTCTAAATCCCACCCTGGGTTCCCAGCTGGACTGCCTGCTTTCTGGCTAGGACTGCGGGCAAGTTCTTAAGCTCTTTGGCCTCAATTTTTCCATCTGTAAAAAGGGACACCACAGCCTCTGCTCACTGTGGCGGGCCAAGGTGGAAGGTAAGGAAGGCCAGGAGTGTAGCACTCAAAGAAGTGCATGCATGTGCTCTCTGTCCCTGATTGCTGTGTGGTCCAGCAACAGTGACTTCCTTGCATTTATTCAGTGCCTCCAACCTGCAAGGTGCTTTTAAGAATTCAACCAGCAATCACTGGCCTGACCACTCAGAGAGGCAGGTGTAAAGCTTCTGGATGCTTAAGAAATAGCCTCAGTGCTTAATCCTTAAGTCCTTGGTTTCCATTCAGCTGTGTTGTGCCTTTCCACTTTTCTTCTTTTGAGTTCTTACACTAGGGAGACTACTTGATATTTACACATGTAGGTCTGGTTTATTTCACTTATGAGTATATGTTCAAGATATATCCAAAAAGGCTCAAGTCAACAGCTTCCAGAATTGCCAGTTCTGCTAATATCCCACTACTATTATGGAAGATTGGACTATGCATACAACTACTTTCTCTTAGTTCAATGAGAAGAAATATTTGTTCCAATAGTGTTTAAAAAATTATCATGTCTGCATCTTGTGCTCTGAACTATGAAGACCATAATATGCGTTGTATGAATTATTGTCACTGTCCTACTAATGTGTTTTGAAACTGTCTCATTGTTATTTCTCATTAAAAGTAATAAAATTAAATTAAAAAAAGAAAAACAAAAGAAATGGCCTTGGAAGTGCCTGCTGGGGTCTGGTGTACGCCCTGCTGACTGCCAATGCACCCCAGAAGCTCTGGCCCCGCCCCAAGTGCCCCACAGCCTGGAGGAGGCCGAATCCACTGCAGGCTCGTGGCACCCCCACAGTTTGGTGAGAACCTTATTATGCCTTGGAAACTGGGATCTACACACATTTCAGGCCAACAGAGAGACCAACAGGAACAGATTCAAAGTATTTTAAGGTTTTCTCTAAAACAATGAGACTAGGATGGGCATGGTGGTACAGGCCTGTAATCCTGGCACTTGGGAGGCTGAGGTAGGGGGATCACCATGAGTTCAAGGCCAGCCTAGGTGCCATGGTGAGACACTGACTCACAAAACCAAACCAGAAGCAAGAACTGTAACAACAACGCTCCAAAGCCTCCACCTCGCAGCTGGTATTGTGGTATTTTATTTTATTTTATTTTTTGTATTTATTTATTTATTTATTTATTTATTTATTTTGCCTTTTTGAGACAGGGTCTCACTATGCAGCTCAGGCTGGCCTTGAGCTCACTTCTGTAGCCCAGGCTGGTCTTGAACTCGCACTGATCCTCCTGCCTCAGCCTCCCAAGTGCTGGGATTACAGGTGTGAGCCACCACGCCCGGCTATTGTGGTATTTTAATATCGTCATATCTGTGAGCCTCGGCTTGAGCGCTGAGGTTTTAAATACCACAGCAGGTGACACATGACACATGGTGACACATCCTCATGGAATCTGTGTGGCCTGGTCCCAGAATCAGGGTCTCACTCTCAGTGACAGCAATCGCCAACTGACCACCAGTCCTGATGCTGTCTGTGCCTAAGGTGGCAGAGACTGCAGGGCCATGGCTTGGAGCACAGGGACAGCTGCCAGCTGACTTTCAGCACAAGCCAGGGAATCCAATGCATTCCTGCAACCACCTGAAAATGCCAGGGTGTCTGCAGTGGCCACTGTGCCCAGCATGTCCTGTTCACCCAGGCAAGGGAAACGAGCCCACCCAGGCCAGGAGACCAAATCGGATCACACAGCTACAAGACCTTTGCTGCCCTGGTTAGCAGTTTACACAATCCACCTAGGGCTGAGAGCTCGACCCAGAGCAGAGGCATCCTCAGAGCTGCTGCGGGGCCACACACCTTCAACCCCGAGCATGCCAGGGGGGCTGAGAAAATGGCGCAACTGAGCAAGACCCTGCTTCAAACCAAAAAAACAAAATCTGAAAAAGGGCCAGGTGTGAAGGCCTCAGCACCAGAAAGAAAATTTAATCATCAAGTAATAAATCATAGCTTAAAATTTCTCAATAAAAGGAAACTAAGGAACATGACACATGCCTATGTATTAAAAGTCCTAAAATAAGTGTGGGTTTCTCCATACTAAACAATCTAATTTGCTTATATATTAATATCAAGGGATAGGAAAACAGAATTTCAAGCCAAGTTGCATAAAATCATGCAGTAACATCACACTTTGGCCCTCTCAGGAAATTATATATTAGGGTTTTTTTTGTTGTTGTTGTTTTGTTTTTTGTTTTTTTTTTTTCTCCCCAGGTCTTACACCTCAGGCTTCTGGAGCAATAAGACAGATGAGGTTTTGCAGATTTATTTCAGCATAAATTAATGCTAACCATCTGGGTGGATAAGATAACCAAACAGCCATAAAGTCTTGGCAACCTCCAAGGGAAGAAAAATTGCTTAAGGAGCAGGCGAGGGGAATCTGTGGAGCCGCTGGCAGAGCTCCAAGGTGGTTGAAGAGCTCAAGAAGATTCTGACAACCCCTGCACTTTAGTCAGAGTACATCTGCAGCATGCAGGATCACAGGCAGGCCACGCAAGGGCCAGCGAGGCTGCAGAGGTGGTAACTCCTAATGGTGGCCGAGAACCCTGACTGGACAAGGAGATCTGGCCTGGCTCTTGCTTAGTCCTTGGGGCTAGGAAGGGTCAGAGTTTGGCACTCTCTTGTGAGGTGACAGAACTGTGATTGGAGGGGCTGAGTACCTCTGCCATTCAAGATTGATGTCCCTTTCACCCTTCATGTCGATGCCCACGTCCCCATTCACCTAGCCAGCCACCCACCTACTCATTCCTCCACCATCTATTCATCATCTACTCACCTATTTCCATCTATCCATCTATCCATTCCCTTCACCCATCCACCTGTTCATCCATCTTTCCATCTACTCACTTATAAACTATCCACACATTCATCCCTGCCCATGTATTCATCCACCCATCCAATCACCCATCTATCCATCCATTTATCTTCATGCCCATCCTATTCATCCACCCATATCAATTATCTGTCTGTCTGTCCGTCCATCCATCCATCCATCCACCCACCCACCCATCCACCCTATCACCCATGTAACTATCCACCCACTTATTCATAACCATCTGTTCAGCCATTTCAGCCATTTACCTATGCACCTGCCCCTTCACCCAGCCACCCACACATACAACTGTCCATTACCCATCCCCCACACACCCATCCCTCTACCCACTCATCCGTCCACATTTAATAACAATTCCTATATATTCATAATCCATCACAGAAACAAGTACAAAAAAAGCAAAGGCGAGTGCTCTGAGGAGGAGCCACGCCTGTGTATGTAGCAAGTTTGGCAGGAACAGGATTTCCATGCCAGTAGCACTGCCAGCCCGGGCTCTGCCCTCCTCCTAACCCTGCTGTGAGCCTAGAGCTGAACAGGCCACAGCAGTGAGTTCCCATGACCAGAACTCGTGCCTTCCACTGTTTCCCACTCACACGTTTACCATCCCTACAATGAGCAGCCACCAGCCACTTGCCAACCGCCTAGCAATGTGCCTAGTAGGGAAACAGCGAGCAAGATCCAAACATCAAATCATACTGGTCAAATAGTGACTTTTCTCTGGTGGTCCTGGGGCTGAATCCTGAGTACTGAAGCTTGAACCTGGCCGGCACAACTTACCCATTTTCTAAATTTTAAGACAGAGTCTCACCAAGTTGCCCTGGCTGGCCTTGAATTGCAGAGCTCTCTCTGCCTCAGTCTCTGAGTAGCTCGGATGACAGGTATGTGGCACAATGCCCACCTCAAGTGATTTTTGAAACAATGTGTCCCTTGGAGGTAGTGGGCTGGAGTTGGCAAGTGAAGGATGGGCCCCATAAAGCTCTAAGGTCTAAAGTAGCTGGAAGAGGAAGCTCTTACTTTACTATTTCCAGAGAAAAATTAACCCATGTCAGATGTTCTAAGTGGCTTATTCTGACTCTACTGGGTTGAGCTTGGCAATGACCTGAATGAAAGTTGTTCTTTGTAGGCAGAACAGACTTGCTCCTTTGGAAGCTGGAAGCCCTAGTTAGCACAGGGCCACCCCAAGGTGTGAATCAAAGTGAACACCAGGCGAAGCCCCAGGGTGTGTTCAGTGCAGTCCATGTGGACTTTTCCCAAGATGCTCACCATGATGCTAAAACTCTTTGCCCCTCTTTCCTGGGGTGTGGGAGGGAGCCCAGGCATCTCTGTGTGCCCAGCCATTCAACAGGGAGCAGGGATTTGAACCTCAAAATGTCAGCCCCATTTCAGAACACAGGAGGCACAGGAAGATGGTACCATTTCTCCCCATCAGACGAACACAGAGGGAGGTACTGGTTGGGTTGAATGTTCCCTGGGCAACCCCTACCCAGAGGGGTATGGTTGCCATGGCTGGTTGCCATGGTCACAGTATCTAACAGCAGCAGCAGCACTCAAATCCAGAGCTGGCCACCATGCTTTGTGTTAGGTGTGGCCACAACTGTTGCCATCACCATGGGGTCATGCACCTAGGGGCCACTTTTTGCCCCCCTTGGGAGGAAGCTTCAAGGAAAAGATTCCAGCAAGGCCAGACTTTTACCCTATGGAAGGGACATCATGACCACCTCTCCTCAAACTCCCACGTTGGCTGCTGGTGTGGTGAAAACCAAGATCCAAAACTTCAGAGTTAGCCCCAGCCCTGAGGCTCTGAACGAGACACGGCAGGGGGTACCCACCTGGTAACCAGGGTCAGCTGCCACCTACAGCTCATCTGTCCAGGCCAGCAGCGGCTTGTAGTCCCCACAGACAGGACCCAGACCCAGCCGTCATAGAGCCTCCAGCTGCACCTTAGGTAAGGATCCTGCCCAAGCAAGCCATGGCTTCTCCCAGACCCCCTCTGCTGGGCTATGGACACCCCCAGAAACTTCCTCCTCACCCTCTCAGCCCCACCCACATGGAATTCATGCCAGGGCCAATACCATACTCCTTACATGGCCCAACTCCTCATTCTATGATTCCAGCACTTGTCTGGATATTTTCTGCCTTGCCAGTCTTTGAGAATCAGAAAGAAAGAGTCATGAGTTTCTAGATGATTCAGGCTGGGAAACAGAGGTCTGTGAGAATGCCATGTTTCCCAACTCTTCCAGGATCACTGGGTGAAGGATGTAGGGTCTGGGATATTCCCCCAGCTGGTTGGGGCGCAGATGGGTTCCCACAGTCGCCCTGGGTGGCTGTGAGAGTACCTCTAGGGAGACGAAGTGAACACGGGACTCTGCATCCTGAATAAAGCAGACTTCTCCTCACAGTGTGAGTGGGCCACACCCAATCAGTTGAAGGGCTGCACAACAGAAAAAGGCTCCAGACTGGGACACCAGCTCTTCCTGTCTTTGAACTTGAACCAAAAACATCAGCTCTGGAGCTGGCGAGATAACTCCATGGCACAAGTGCCTGCCTGGCAAGTGCAAGGTCGTGACTTCAAACCCCGGACCCACAAAAATAATAATAATAATAATAACAAAAACATCAGCTCTTCTGGATCTCCAGGCTGCCATCCTTTGGCTGGAACTCTATAGTCACTGTCCTGGGCCAGCCACTGGCTGATCACGGGGTTCAGGACCTGACAGCCCTGTGACTGCACAAGCCACTTCCCAGTGACAAATGCCTTTCTCTACTCATGCATCCTGAGGGTACCATTTCTTTAGGAACACTCAGTGCCAACCTTCATATTCTCAGGGCCACATGAAAACTTCCTGAGAACAGCCGCACGGGCTGGTCCTGGGTCTATATCTGAGACAAGGGTTCTCATGGGACCTCAACGTGTCCTGTGAACCAGTGCCAGGGGAAGGCAAAGCCAAAACAGTGTGTTCCTACTTCCGAGACTGCTGAGGTCCACAGCAGTGAGGGGCCAGGAGCCCAGCCCTGCCCAAATACAAGACTCCTGTACTCGCTTCCACATGTGACCTCTTCTGCTAATGTCCCTCAACACAAGGACAGGTGAGCCTGGGACACAGATCTCAGGTAACTGGCTTGTTAACACCTGGCACTTCCAGTCTTGTGTGATTTCCTTCTCAAAGTAATGAAGTACTGCACCTCTCTGTCTCAGGAGACAGCACCAGAAACTGGGTGACCCTGTAACCTTACCCCTCCCCCAGTCTGTTTCCCAGAGCCCACAGGGTGGGATAAGGTGGCCCTTGTGCTGCTGCCCAGAAGAATGAAAGGAAACCCAGTCGGTACCCAAGAGATGCTCTGTCACCGTGTGCAGCACGTCTTGGAAAATATAAAATTTAATTTCTATCTCCTTCCTTCCCAACTAGAAACACAAAACAAACTTCACTTTGTCCTTTATTGTGTGGCACCTTTAACAGCTGGCATGGAGAAAGGGGATGTTCCTGCCCTTGTGGTGGATGGTCAAGATGGTTGCTGAGGCTCCAAGGAGTCTGTATGCCAGCGTTCATCCTGGCTGGATAGAGAGATTCCTAGGGGACAAGTAATGCCCACTTCTGTGTAAGCCTGGGAAGGTGGGTCCCACAATGATTGGCAGATTAGGCAGCAAATGGAGGGGGAGTGCCTGCTCTGAATGCAGGTCCAACCACCTAATAGGCTGGGGCCTATGTAAAATAAAAAAGGGGTGTTGTGGAGTGGGGAAAGCTTCTCAGCCAGGCAGCCTCCGGCCTTGCTCGCTTCATCCTCTCTGTGAAGCTCCTCTCTCTCTCCATCTCCACAGCTTGGAGCCAGCCAACCCTGAAAGCCTACATAGAGGTTGACAGCCTAAATGAACTTCCCTGCCTCTAGGCTGCAATGAGAAGCCAACACTATTAACTTAATTCTTGACATCATCAAACTGTGCCTTAGTTTCCTCATCTATAAAATGGATTCACTGAGATGTCTGAATGAATGCAAGAAAACATTTGATCAGGTAGTGGCCAATGATGCCCTGGGTGATAATGATCCTGAATGCCATCTGTATGCCAGGCAACACTGTCATTCTGGGGCCACAGTGACGAGGGACAACAGGGTCTGTGACATAGCAGGGGTGACAGACACAGCAGACAGATGAGTGAGCCATGCCACTCCTGATGGAGAAAGCAATGTGCAATAAGTCCACAGCATGAGGAGCACACAGCTCTGTAGGACGTGGGATCGTGGCATGGGGACAGAGACACTGGGATCCATGGGAAAACTCACTGGACATGTCTGAGGAGCCAGGTGGTGAATGAAAAGAGATGCCCAGCCCCCTGGGACCACTCCCTTTGCCTCTGCCTCCAGTGGCCATCTCAGCCACACGGCACCCTGCCGACATCAGCACAAGAGGCTGCAGAGAGAGCTAAGTGGCTCCCACATGACTACACTGGCAAAGGTCAGGGCTGCTGTGGGGGCTTAATAGGGATGTCTGCTGGACGTGTGGGGCCCAGCCCAAGGCCTACTGCCCCCTGCAAATCCACAACAGCTACAAGCTCTTGGGGCAGAGCCAGGGCCTCCTCGAGGCAGGGGGTAGAGCTAGTGGGTGACTTCCTTCCTGGGGTTGAGAAAGAATTAATAGCACTCAATGGAATATTACTCAGCTATAAAGAATGACAAGCTGGAAGACTTCATATATAAATGGATGTATATTGGATATATACTCATTAGTGAAATAAACCAGACCTACATGTGTAAATATTGTATAGTCTCCCTAACATAAGGACTCTAAATTTTTTTTCTTTCCTTACCAATATCAACTGGAATGTGTGTCATGCCCATACCCTGTGCTCTGTATAACTATTGTGAAGACAATATGTAGTGTGTCAACTGTTAAAAAAAAAAAGTAATGTTTATTGAAAGTGTTAATGTTTAATTGTTCGATGAATCTTATATACCTATATCTATTAATCTAAACTGATCCGATGATGAAAATATGTAATACAACCATTGTTAAATTTTAAAAATAAATAAATAATAAAAAATAAAAATAAATAGCACTGCATTGCATGCAAACACAGTGTGGACTGACAGCTGCTGGACAGTGGCCTGGACATCACCTACATTTATCGTGTCAGCCTCAGAGCAAGCCTCTGAGAAGGGCATGGATAGGCTGGGGCAGGAAGGGAAACTGAGGCACGGAGCAATAATGAGACCAGGAGCCTGACCACAGCTGGTGCTGGTGCCAGCTCTGTACCAAGTGACATCCTCACCCAGCACCTGGTACACGTGGTGTACAAGGCAGAATTGAAAAGACTGTCACCAACCCCACGTCCTCACTTCCAACCCCCACCTGTCATCCTCGCCACTTTCCAATGCAGTCCCGCAGCTCTCCTAGGATGCCTTTAGATGTGCCGTGGCGGTCACCTCAGTGTCCTGAACCCACTGAAAAACGACTGTTTCACAGTCGTTTTGACTTTGCAAGGTCACATGGTGCCATATGTGGTCAGCAAGGCAGCAGAGTATACAACGTCTCCTGCCAGCCTGCCCTTCTGTGCGACGGTGCTCAGCAACAGCACTCACCAGATTTTTGATCCTGTCTCCTAAAAACCCTCAAGAAAGAGGACCTCAGAGCGGCTCCACAAAGTGCCAAGAGCTATGGGAAGGGTGTTCCAGGCAGGAGGGAGGATTCGGAGGGGGATTTGTGGCCATATATCTTTCACTGCATTTTTTGTGGGGGGGGGGGTTTACTGGGGATTGATTTTACTGCAATTTTTTAAAACTAGAACATTCACTATATATTTTGCTCAGCCTACACACCTTTCATTTTTATGATTCAGATCCTGGAGAGAGAAGTTAGGTCCCAGGGCCAGGAAGGATGGCCTCCATCTGGCCCAATGGACTTGGGCACAGGGCAAGGGCATCAGCTCAGTCCCATGTTGTCCTCGCTGTTGTCACAAACAACTGCTCAAGAAAGGCTGAAACCATCCGTGCCCGCCCACAGTTCCTACCTGGATCCATCCCAGTGGTAAATTGCCCCATTTCACAAATAAGGACACCTGCCATCCCCGTTCTGGTTCAGCTTGGAAAGCATTTCCAAAACGCTTGTCACTGGGCCAATCAGCGTGATCATCAGGCAGTCACATGTGGCGGCCGACGATGGGTCTAAAGGAGATTGGCCAAGCAGTGAGACGCAGTAAGATGTTCGGAGTTACGCAGCAGTTTTTATGTCTCCATAAAAACAAAACGTTTTCTGTTTTCCTTCTCAAATTAAACCATACGGTGAGGCCCACTCTGAGTGAGGCCTGGCACATTCGGTGTGCTGAACCCAAGAAAGCCAGCATGGAGTGACCCGCTGAGTCCCATGGCATCGTGGGCCTCCTCACACCTGGTGCATGCTGCATCCAATCCAGAGTCACCCTCATTTACTTAGTTCTACAGAACATGATGGGAGCTCTGGCCAGCGCAGCTGCAGAAGCACTCACAGGCAGTGCTGAGGTTGCATGTGACACTTCTGCTCCCCCTAGTCCTTATTGGTGATGCAGTAAGACAACACTGGTGGCCAGCGTGTGTGACACAGAAATGCCTGCTCCTGCAGGTCCACGAGTAGTGCATACCCACACAAGGCCGCAGGAGACACTGCATCACTGGAAGTGTCTTGCTGAGGGAGCACCTGGCATGGCAACAAACCACGTCCCCAGCCCAACGCTCAGGAAGAGGATAGGGCTTGTGAGGGAACTGTGAATGTTACCATGGGCGAGGAAGGAAGATGGTTGGAGCGGCACCCACCACGCATCACTGCGGGCTGCATTGAGTCCTTCAGCAGCTGCTCCAGGGAAGTTCGGGTGATCTGCTCAGGGCCATGATCGTGACCATATAGCAACCAAGTCTGAGCTGTTTTTCACAACACCACAGAGCCCACGTAAGCATCAGAGTCCCACTGGGACAGTCGCTGTATTGGGGGTGGGTTCCCAGGGTGGCTGCTATGTTATGGTGACCATCCCCATAGGAACAGCTGGCGCTTGGCAAGGGACTGCTTCTGGCAGGCAGCTTCTGAGGCCCTCGGCCTCATGAAGGTGCCCCAGGCCGGTGCTGTCCTTGTTCCCATTTCCCAGGTAAGAAGCTGCGGTCAAAGTTAACAACCTTGATCAAGTCCGACAACAGCAAGTGGAAGCCTCGCAGGGGAACTCCAAGCAGCTGAACCCCACAGGAAGAACTTGAGAAGCCGCTGGGAGAGTGCCTGTACGTATGCGTGGGTGTACACACGAATTCGCCTGTGCACGAACCACAAAGGAAGCTGGGCTGGGGGGGGGGACACGGGACACAAGCAGTTGATGGAGGGGCTCAAAAGACAGGTCAGAAGGATGTCCATCCTGGGGGACATGTGACCCTTGCTAGGAGACCCTGATTAGGGGTCTCTCAGGTTTGAAGGCTGGCTCTCCTGCGGCCCCTTTAGCATCCAGGAACAGAGAGAGGACAGCAGCCACAGATCTCCTGCGGCCAGTTCTGGGCCCAGCGCACCAGGCTGGCGAAACCCCGTCCCCCTCTCTATGAGTCCAGATTCTTCTGGGCCTCTGAGGCTGCACTCTGTTCTGCTCAGCTGCCGGCCTAGGCCAGGCTTCATGGGCAAGGGAGGGGAACAGAAGGGAAGGGAGGTCGTTGCCACGGCCTCTCCAGAGGCTCTGCTCTGTGGAGTGGACCCTTTCTGGGGTATCCATGTATTCACTCAGTCCCTGACGACGTCTTAGGGAAGTCACTGTCATCACAGAGGTCACGGACCAGGGAACTGAATGCATGAAGAAGGAACCCCAATCCACAGCCTGGAGTGCCACGTCCAGATCAGGAGCGGGTGGCGGAAGGATCCAGCGCTTCCTTCTCAGCACAAATGCGGCTCGCAGGTTTCTGAGAGCTGGAGGGAGAACGGGTTGCAAACAAGCAGAGCTCTCCTAATAGCGGTAAACACCTTAAATTACCTAGTGCGTTGAAAAGCCTGCGCCAGCGCTCCTGTTCCCAGCATGGAAACAGGCTCCTGATTGTGGCTGTTCAGAGGGGGACACGGGAGGGCGTGGAGCTGGTGGGCGGGGGTGCTGGGGACAGCAGCCCAGCTGGCTGGCGGGGACACTGGGCGATTGTGTAGCCCAGCCTGCGGCGGGCGCCGTGCTGGGCAAGCAGGGCCAGGACTTCCGTGCTTCCGGCCCAGAGAGCTGGTGAGAGCGGGGCCGGGCTGAAGCGCATCCTCGCAGCCACACTGGTTCCAGGACTCAGGCGCCATGGGGCCACCGCCACCACCCTGGTGCGTGTGAACACTGTTTGGGCCTGCAGATGCCAGGACCACAGTGGGTGGGCAGGCAGGCAGGCAGGCAGGCAGGCAGAATGAGGCCCTGTGACAACTCTGCTGTGGCCAGCAAGGCTGCTGCCCCAGGTTTGGGCAGACAAGCCCCCCCACCCCCCCACCCCCCCACCCCCGGTGCCAATGCCTCCATCCCTCGGGGCAGACACTTTGGGTCTCCCAGCACCACCTGTGAGGCTGACACACATGCCCCTCAGGCCTGTGGAGGACACCTGCTTCCATCCCTGGGACATCAGGAAGGACAGGTAGGCTGTCAGACTCACAGCATGCCATGGAGGCCCTCATGCCAGCTCTCACTTCCTCCTCTCCTCCTTGGAGATCAGAGCCACGTGGTCCATGGTGGTAAAGGGTACCAGGCACAATGCTCATCCTGTGACCTGGGCTTCTGGCTGCCCACAGGGAGACTCGGGGCCCCAGAGCCATCCTTAAGGTGATACAGCAGCTGCTTAGTGTTCACAGCCCTCTGCGGGGAAGCTGAGGCCCATGAAAACCAAGCTCACCCAGGTCATAGAAGGAGCCAAATGCAGAACCCAAAGACCAGGGGTCTCTTCTGCCCTGGAACCCAGCACTGGCCAGAGCCAGCTGGGCAGGACGGAGGGCAGCTTGCCTGGAATGTCTGTGCCGTGTCCCCAGCCAAGGGCAGGGCTGTGCCCCTGACTGAGAGGCAGAACATCAAGGATGCATGTGTGTCCCCACACATAACAGTCATCCAGAATGCTCTAGAAACCCTGTGGAGACAGCATGGTGCATGCTCTGGGAGCTGCAGAGGAGTGACCTGCACCCCTTGTCACACAGAGCAGCATGACCCTTGCTGTTTGTGGGATGACCATGAGAGCTGCCACTCGCTGGGCCCAGGGCACCTGGGTGGGCGAGGATCTTTGAGGTGGGTGGCCAAGGTGAGTACTGCCTGGCAAGTGCCTACTTGTAGGCTCACCTGGCACAGGGACCTTCGAGGCCCCTGGTGGTTGCTGGGGAGGAGCTCCCTGCTCAGTTTTGGGAGAAGATAGGGGCCCCGGTGGGATGTGGAACTGCGGCACACACAGGACCCCTCGTTACCTCCCACCACCCCCTCCACTGTGCTTCTGGTTCCCTCCCCACCCCTCCAACACTCTGTAATCAAGGGCGATTTGTGGACCCCTATTGTATTTCAGTGCAAAATCTCTATTTCAGGCATTTGGAGCCTAGAGGACTAAATCTGAATAGCAATGATGCAGGACACCCAAATTATCTCATCCTGGGTATTCTTCCATAATGGGACCATCCGCCATTCTGCCTGGAGGCAGATGCCACTGAGGCACAAAAGCTCAGGGCCCCAAGAGCAAGGAGGACATAGGGACCTCGGCTGGGGACAATCCGTGCGGGATGGGCTGCAGGGATCACCGTGGTTTCCCAAGAGCCCCTGAGAAGAAGCAAACTAAAATTCTCCCTTTGTTAAATTTCTCTATTCTTGCCTCAACCCAAAGCGACCTGTTTTTTGAAAGTTTGAGGGAAACTAAGGCACAGGAACAGCGACTGTCCTGGTACCCGGAGCTTGCGGTCAGTGACACCGGTAGCTCAGGAGTCTGGTCCTGATTCTACGCCTGCTGGGTAACCATGGGAGGGGGGGTGAGGAGAAAGCTGCCCCTGGGAAACACAGATGTTTGCTCTGGACCCAGGCCCAGCTACCACTGCCTGAGGGGAAGCTTCTTGAGACTTAAGCACCGAGAAATAGGGCCAGTAGGCTGGTATGGTGGCACATGCCTCTAACCCTCAGCACTGGGGAGGCTGAGGCAGGAGGAAGTTCAAGGCCAGCCTGGGTTCCCTGGGAGTTCAAGGCCAGTTTGAGCTACATAGAGAGACTGTGTCTCAAACTCCTCCAAACAAAAAACAAGAGAAGAGCCCAGAGTAGGACGGTAGCTGGGCAAAGACCCACCGCCAAGAATGAATGGGGTGGAGCCAGGCCTCAGCTCCCAGTCTCAAGACCCTCCCTGTTCACCTGCTCTGCCTCGCAGAGGGGCACAGCGAGGGGGAGGGTGCAGTGACGGCACTCATGGAGGGGGCATGGGGTGTGGGGCTCCCCAGGTCAGTTGCAGGGCCAGGAGCCAGCGCTCTATCCGCAGCACAGGTGACTGGAGTTTCATTCACCATTGACCCTCAGGGTCCACCTTGGGCAGAAGTGATTAAATGCACCTGGACATCTTTACAAACAGCACACACCAGCCACCACAGGTGCCACAAATGGGCCTAAGTTGGTGACATGCAACTATTGTCACAAAGCAGCTTTGCAATTTCATAAACCACTCAAGTAGAGCTGCAGGATGTCATGTGGCCACCATAGGAACACCTTCCTTCCAAGTCTACAGCAGTGCTAGGGAATCAGAGAGTGCCACGGATGCAGCGCCGCTGCTTCTCCAATGGCAGTGCAGGGTTACAGCCACGCCAGCCTCACGCACCAGCTACCTCCCCATCGCCCGCTGGGCCGCGCTCCGCCTTCTGTTTTATGGGCAAAAATAAATCTAACCTTTCTATACAAAGCCATGCTTCTCTAGACTGAACCACAAGAGAGGGAACTGTGCTCAGACCTAAACAGAACAGCGTGCTGTCCTCTCCCAGACCAGGAAGACCACCCATAGAAAAGCAGAACTGAATAATAATAAAAAATGTTGTCACCATCCTCACTATTCTTTGAAATATGAGATACGTAATAGTTGGGTTGAGAAACAGCTTTGTAAAAAATATCGCTGCTGCCTCCTCTCCCCCCACCCCCCAGCTGTCATGTGTGCTTCGCCTCCCAGGCTCTCTGAGTGGGTGTCCGGCTGGTGGCTGCAGCAGTGGTGGCGTCAGGGAGGGAGAATACAGGACACAGCTGGGAGAGATGATTCACAGGAAGAAATACAGGTCACTGCCTCCCATCCACAGAGGTCA